>PVIA01013012.1:0-34490 GCA_004024845.1 Tonatia bakeri | reverse complement strand
CTTGTTACAAAATAGGGAGAAGACCCAGACAGACATTTTTCCCAAGAAGACATACAATTTTCCAACAGGTACATGAAAAGATGTTTAACTTCACTAGCTATGAGCAAAATGCAAATCAAAAGCATAATGAGATAGCTCATAATACCTGCTAGAATACTATTTTCAATAATACAAGAAATACCCCCTTGTATGTGTAGGGGAGAACATAAAGGAAAAGGAACCTTCATGGTGGTACATCCACTGTGTAAAACAGTATGGAGGTTCCTCAAACAATTAAGACTAGAACTGCCATATGACTCAGCAATCTTTCTTCTGAGTATCTCCCTAAAATTTTTAAAACATTTATTTGGCAATATATGTGTATTCTTTGTTCATTGCAGCATTATACACAATAACCAGGACAAGGAAACAATCTAAGCATCCTTTAATGGATAATTGGATGAAGAAGATGGGGAACATATATACAATAAAAAAGCAGTTACCTATAAGAAACAATGGAATACTGCCATTTGTGACAGCATGGTTGGATCCTGACAATATCATGCTAAATGAAATGTCAGACAGAAAAGGAAGAAGAACTATAAGATTTCACTCATATGTGAAATATAAAACAGAAAGCAACAAGGAAAAAAAATAAACTCATAGGCACAGACAACAGTGTGATGGTTACCAGAGGAGAGTTGAAGGGAGAAGGTGGTGGAAGAGGGTAAAGGGCAAATACATGGTCAGAGAGGGAGACCAGATTGTGGGTGGTGAGCACACAATCCAATATACAGCAGGTTATCACAGAATGGTACACTTGAAACTCATGTAATGTTATAACAAATGTTATCCCAATAAATTAAATTTAAAAATTATCACACAAAACCAGAAGTCAAAAAAGAAAAAAATGGTTTTACCATATACAAAATTTAAAATTATGCCCAGGAAAAATCTTTCATAAACAAAATCAATATGGCAAGCAACAATCTGGGGAAAAACATTTCCAACTCAAAACACAAAGGTCTAAATTCCGTAACACACAAAGCAATGAAAAAATTAATAGATCAACGGAAAAACAGGCAACAGGAAAAACTATTAATGCATAATTCACCACAAAGAGTACATAAGTGGCTCTTAAACATACAGAAAGATGCCCAACCTCACTCAAAGTAAGATAAATGAAAATCTAAACTACACCAAGATGGGAATTTTCACTTAGGAAGCTGGCAAAGATTAAAACTGTAAAAAAATTCATCAATCAATTAAATATATTATATATGCAATAGGCTTTTAAAATTTGAATTATTTCTTTGGTGTCCTTTATCTGGGGAGGTATAGGAGATAAAATACTACAACAAGCAATGTCTGAGATGTTATAGCCTATGTTCTCTTGTAGGGCTTTTATGTTTTGGGGTCTAACATTTACATTTCAATCCATTCTGAATTTATTTTTGTCTGTGATGTAAGAAGGTGGTATAATTTCATTTTTCTGCATGTATCTGTCCAATTTTCCTGAACCATTTATTGAATAAACTATCATTAAAAAACTGTAGACAGCACATCTCATATACTGCTGCTGTTAGTTTATATGAGTAAATTTAGCCATATCTATAAATATTTAAAATGCACAGTCTTCTTTACTCAGCAATTTCACATCAGGTGTTTATTCTACATATAGAGACATGCACATGTAAATTAGATATATGAAGAAGTATTAATCACAGATTATAATAGAAAAAATAATGTAAGCATCTCAATAGAAGACTGGTTAAATTAATTATGATTCACGGTTGTACTGTTTAAAAAATACATCTCTTTGTGCTGATAAAACAAACTTAGAGACACATTCTTAGATTTAAAAAATGCAATATGTAGAGCAACTTCTCTAATATGCTAATACTTTAGCAAAAAAAGGGGAAAAAGTGCATCCACATGTGCTTACCTGTGTATAGCATGTCTCTAGAACACTTGAAGTAGCAGAGCATATGGGTGACTAGATTACAGTGTGGAAGAGACTCGCTTTTCACTGTAAATGTTTTTTAGTTTTAAATTTTAATAAATAGATACAAGACACTTCTTATGAAAAAGAAAATCTAAGGTATTTTCCTTTTTTGTTCTTTGTTTTCTGTTATGTCAACGAGGACAAAAGCTCTAGCAGGAATGTTGGGAGGTATTGTGGCGAGATGCCACAGGTGATGAAAAATACTGAATATGGAAAACACATCCATTAATTTATCCAAATGCTATTACCCTACTCTTCATGTAAATATTTCATCTACATCATTTCCTTCAGGGGTCAGATTGTTTTGTGAGTTTATTATTTATAGCACTTTCATTTCGTGCATAGCAGGCTTTGAGGAGCACTAGCAGAGAACTGGCAGGTGTCCACTGCTGGCAGGTCTTGTTTCTTACTCCACCATCATTTTGTACAGTTTTGTGCAGGGGAAGGAACCCAGGAGGAGATACACATCAGGGAGATAAGCATAATGAGACAAATGGCCTGATATCTGATCTTACTTGCTAGTGCATCTTTGTGGAGATGGACATCAAGGTACCTAGTACTTAGGCAGCATGACGAGAGGCCTGGGTGACTACTGAAGAGCAATGGACTATGGCTATTCTCCAGAGCCAGACACCCCACTCAACTTTTTACCCCCAAGGGCTCAGCCTGTGAGATGAGGGTGCCTATAGCGGCCAGAGGGGCTGCCTCCTCACAGAGGGCACCTCTGGGCTTTGCACTGCAGATCTCAGTGAGAAGAGGTGGCCAGAACAGGAAAATATCCTCTGGATTGAATGTGTGTTCCCCCCAAACGTATATGTTGAAGCGGTAACCCCCAGTGTGGCTGCCTTTGAAATGAGATCTCTAAGGAAGTAATTAAAGTTAAATGTAGTCATAAAGGGGCCCTGATAAGAAGAGACAGGAGAGAGCTTTCTGTCTCTCTGAGCCATGTGAGGTCATAGGGAGAAGATGGCTCTCTGTGACTAGAAGGAGAGCTCTCACTAGAAACCACAACAGCTATGACCTTCATCTTGGACTTCCAGCCTCCAGAACTGTGAGAAAATGAATTTCTGGCATTTGGGCCACCTAGTCTGTGGTATTTTGTCATGACAGACTGGGCAGACTAACACAGACACCCTCCTGGAATTCTCACTAATATAATTAGGACAACACTAAGGGGGGACTGAGGTTCTGTAATGATGCAGACAGAAGCTTCACACAGGAGAAATCTGAGAATTAACACTAATTTGATTTCATTGGAGACCACAGGCTGGTAAACACAGAGAAACAAGAAAATACAATGTATTATATAGTAATGTGTGGCAAAAACACATTTTAGCCAATGAAGGTCATATATACAAAACTGGCCCCATAAGATTACAATGGATTATAAGCAAAAGTGTATTTGTGATGTTGAAAGAAAAGAATGGATTTATTTGCTGTTAGCTCTGGGTGGTTTGAACAAATGAGGAAGCTCAGCATGCTGTATACCTGCCATCCCCCACCCAGGCTAGTGCCAGGAGTGGGCAAGAAGGAGCAAGAGGAGCAAGTTGGGGAGGAGAGGAGCTTGGAAGTCTGGGATCCTGGGAGCCCAGGAGTCCATGCCTACTCCTACATGCAGGCACACACACACACTTGTGCACACAAACTCCCTTCCCTCCACTCTTCTTTATCTCTCTTCCCTTCTCTCCCTCTCTCTCTCTCTCCTTTTAGTATTACTTTCTTAAGCTTTATTTCTTTGGATCTTTTTTAACCTCTGCTCTTCCTTTCTCTCCCTTTCTCTTTCTTCCCTCTCTCCCTTCCTTCATCTATCCTCCTGAGGTGCATTCTTCCTCTGAGGGCACCTCCCTTCACAGCCTTCCTCCTGCCCCAGCAACACACACGTGCTTGCACACACACACTTTGTTTTTTATACTGTACTTTTATTATATCTTTCCTATGTTTAGATACACAAACACTATTGTGTTACAATTGCCTACGGTATTCAGGACTCAGTACAGTAACATGCTATACAGGCTTGTAGCCTAGGAGCAGTAAGCTATACTACAGAGCTTAGGTGTAGAGTAAGCTATACCATCTAGGTGTGTATAAGTGCACTGTACAATGCTCACACAACTCCAAAATCATGTAACAATTCATTTCTCAGAACATATCTTCACTGTGAAGTGATACATGACTGTAATCAAACTTATTAAAAAATAAAGTAAGACTTAAATCTAGGCCTTTGCACTCAAAATTCTGTGCTCTTCTTAATTTGTATTTGGTCTAGAGGGGCAGCCTGAATTTTTACATTGATCCTATGAGGATAAATATTCAAAAAATTATTTTTCTCAATTTTTGAAATTCTGAAATAGTTCAAATCAACAGAAAAATTAAAGAAAAGTGTAATAAATACTCATATTACTTTACCCTGATTATCTAATTGCTAAAAATATGTGTGGGAGAGTTTGTATCTGTTATATAGATATGCTTTATATACAGTTTATAGGTTATATGTATGTATAAATGTATACATATATAATTTTGTATTGTTTTGTTGTTGCTGAACCATTGGAAAATACATCATGGACTTTGCAATATTAGCATACATTTTCCATGTAATCACAGCACCAATTTCACACCCAAGAAAATTAGCAATATCTTTGTAAATAATCTATTCGATAGTCCATATACAAATTTGTCCAATTGTTTGAAAATATCTAGTTGTGTTTTTCTTTTCTGAATTTAGACTCCAATAATGTTTCATACATTGCATTCAGTTGATAATCTCTTTTGTCTCTTCCCATCAGGGACAGCTTAGTCTTCTTCCCTACCTTTTCTATTCCACATATAAGTGAGATAATATAGTATTTGTCTTTTTGCATAACTGATTTCACTTAGCATAATGTTCTCAAATTCCATCCATGTTGCTACAAGTGGCAGAATTTCTCATTTTTATGACTGAATCATATTCCATTGTATATGTATATATATATATCTTCTTTATCCATTTTTCTATTGATAAACAGGTTGTTTTCATGTCTTGGCTAATGTAACTATGCTACTATTAACAGGGGTATGTGAATATTTCTTTGATATAGTGATTTCATTACCTTCAGATATAGTTCCCAAAGTGTAATTATTGGCTTATATGGTAGTTCTATTTTTAATTCTTTTAGAAATCTCCCTACTGTTTTGCATAGCTGATGTACCAGTTTACATTTCCACCGACACTATACAAGGATTCCCTTTTCTTTACGTATGTGCAAGCATTTGTTAGCTCTTGTATTTTGATGACAGCTATTCCAACATGCATGACATGATATCTCATTGTGGTTTTCATTTGCATTTCCCTAATGATTAGTGATGTTGAGCAACTTTTCATATACTGTTGGCTATCTGCATATATTCTTTGGAAAATATCTATTCAGGTGCTTTGCTCATTTTTAACTTGATTATTTGGAGGTATTTTGCTATTGAGTTGTGTGAATTTGTGGATATTTTGTATATTAACCCCTCATTAGTATATGATTTGTAAACTTTTTTTTCATTGTTTGCCCTGAAGGAGTTTTCAGTTAAATGTAGTCATACTTATTTATTTTTTATTTTATTACTTGTGCTTTAGGGTTCCAAAAAGTAATTGCCAAGACTCATGTCACTATATTCTCTTTCCCTATGTTTCCTTCCAGCATTTTTATGGTTTAGGTCTTACATTTTAGTCTTTAATTTACTTCAAGTTTTTTTTTTTTGTAAGTGGTATAATATAAGAGTCTCATTTCATTCTTTTGGATATAAATATATAATTTCCCAGTACCATTTATTGAAGACACTGTCTTTTCTCCATTGATTACTCTTGGCTCCATTATCAACTATGAGTTTATTATATATGCCTGAGCTCATTTATGGGCTCTCAATTCTGTTCCATTCATATAGGTGTCTGTATTAATACCAGTACTATATTATTTGATTACTATAGCTCTGTAATGTATTAATATCTTGGAATCAGGGAGTGCAGTGCATCTCATTTTGTTTTTCTTTCTCAGAAATACTTTGTCTGTTTGAAGTCTTTTGAAGTTCCATAAGGATTTTAATATTACTTTCTTCTATTTCTATAAAAAATGTCGAATTTTGTCAGGGATTACACCAATCTATTGATGGCTATTGGTAGTATTGACATTAAAACAATATGAATTCTCTAGTCCGTGAACATGGGATACTTTCCTGTTCATTTGTGTCTTCTCTGATGTTTTTCATCAGTGTCCTGTACTTCTCAGAGTAGAGATTTTTCACATTCTTGGTTAAATTTATTCCTACATATTTTATTATTTTTGATAATATTGTAAGTGGGATTGATTTCTCAATATTTTTCAGATAATTCATTGTTAATGTATAGAAATACTACTGATTTTTTAAAATTTTATTTTAATCATTGTTCAAGTACAGTTTTCTCCCCTTTACTCCCAATCAAGCCCACCCACCCTTCTCTCCCAACTTCCCTCCATTACCACCCTCCCCCTAGTTTTTATCCATGTGTCTTTTAACTTTGTTCCTGTAAACCCTTCCCCTTTTCCCCTGAAATTTCCTCTTCTCTCTCCTCTGGTCACTTTCTGCCTGTCCTCTATTACAGTGTCTTTGACTATAGTTTGCTTGCTTCTTTGTTTTGTTGTTTAGGTTCCTGTTAAAGGTGAGATCATATGGTATTTATCTTTCACTGCCTGGCTTATTTTGCTTAGCAAAATGCTTTCCAGCTGTATCCATGATGTTGCAAAGGGTAGGAGGTCCTTCTTTCTTTCTGCTGCATAGAATTCCATTGTATAATAATAATTAGAAAAAAAGAAGCCCAATTTTATCTATTTGCAGATGACATGATTTTTAACATAGGAAATACTAAAAATCCACCTTTCAACTGTTAGATCTGATCAATGAGTTCAGTATGTTAATTTTGTATACTCCAACTTTACTGAACTCATTGATCAGATCTAACAGTCGGAAGGTGGATTTTTAGTATTTCCTATGTTAAAAATCATGTCATCTGCAAATAGATAAAATTGGGCTTCTTTTTTTCTAATTATTATGTCTTTTCTTTCTTTTCAATGTCTGATTGCTCTAGGTAGGACTTCCAATACTATGCTGAATAAGCATGGTGAGGTTGGGTGCACTTGTTTTGCTCCTGATCTTAGAGAAAATGATTTCAACTTTTTACCATCGAATATGATGTTAATTGTGGGCTTGTTACATGAGGTCTGTTCAGACAAAATCCAGGCATTATTAATATAATGAGAATGGTTTTCATGACATCAGTGTAAGCTTGCAGCCAAGAAGAGTGGACTAGAATATTCATGCATTAACAATGACCTCACTGTACTAGTCACTGGGGACAGTAGACCCTACTGAGTGAGCATGTGTACTGTGTGGCTGTTGCATTCAAAATGACTGAGTGATAGTTACATCATACACAAAAATAAACTCAAGGTGGATAAAAGACTTAAATATAAGTCATGACACCATAAAAGTCTTTGAGGAAAACATAGACAGGAAATTCTCAGACATTCCACACAGCAATATTTTCACCAATATGTCCCCTAGAGTAAGGGACATAAAGGGAAGAATAAACGAATGGGACCTCATCCGGTTAAAAAGCTTCTGTATGGCTAAAGAAAACAGCATTAAAATGAAAACAGAACCAACTATATGGGAAAACATATTTGCCAATGATACCTTGGACAAGGGTTTGATCTCCAAAACATATAAAGAACATACACGATTTCACTCCAGGAAGACAAAAAAAAAAAACAAAAAAACAAAAAACAATTAAAAAATAGGCAAAAGACTTGAACAGACACTTTTCCAAGGAGGACATATGGGGGGCCCAGAGGCATATGAAAAAATGCTCAGCTTCATTAGCCATCAGAGAGAGGCAAATTAAAACCACAATGTGATACCACTTCACCCTGGTGAGAATGGCCATCATAAACAAAGCAACAAACAACAAGTGTTGGAGAGGATGTGGAGAAAAGGGAATGCTAGTGCACTATTGGTGGGAATGCAGACTGTTGCAGCCACTGTGGAAAACACTATGGAATTTCCTCAGAAAACTATAAATGGAACTGCCTTTTGACTTGGCAATTCCACTGCTGGGATTATATCTTACGAATCCTGAAACACTAATCCAAAAGAACCTATGCACCCTAATGTTCAAAGCTGCCCAATTTATAATAGCCAAGTGCTGGAAGCAACCTAAGTGCCCATTAGTAAATGAATGGATCACAAAACTATGGTACATTTATACAATGGAATACTATACAGTAGAAAGAAGAAGGAGCTCCTATCCTTTGCAACAGCATGGATGGAAATGGAGAGCATTGTGCTAAGTGAAATAAGCCAAGTGGTGAGGGACAAATGCCATATGATCTCACCTTTAATTGGAACCTAATCAACAAAGCAAACAAGCAAGCAAAATATGACCAAAGACATTGAAATTAAAAACAATCTGACAGTAACCAGAAGGGAAGTGGGAGAGGATTATGGGAGGAAAGGGGGAAAGGGTTGTCAGGGAACATGCATAAAGGACACATGGACAAAACCAAGGGTGGGGTGGAAGCAGGGGAGAGAGGTGGCAATGACTGGGGTAGGGGAAGTAGTAAGGGGTAAATGTGAATAATTGTACTTGAACAACAAAATAATTTTTATAAAAATTACTGAGTAGAGCAATGAATCTGCATTAAATTTTGCATTAAGTTTGAACATTCCTCTGGGAAACTACTCAGATCATTCAGATGACTTTTTAGGACAATGCAACGAATGCAATGCAAATAAAGTGTGGCACAGACGCTTCAAAGATGGTCAAGAATCTTTTGAAAGTGATTCCACATTCTGGAAGGCCTGCAACCAGCAGAACACCTGAAAATGTTGAATGTGTTATGGGCTTCAATTAACAAATATTGGGGACTGACAGTGCAAGAACTAGAAGCTGATCTGGGAATTCCCAAAACCACTGTGTCTGAGATTTTGATTCAGAATCTTGGCCTGAAACATGTCGTGGCAAAAATCATTCTGCAGCATTTGCTATCAGAGCAGAAGGAACATTGTGGTGCAGTTGCTAATAACTTAATTCAAACCATTGCCAATGAGCCAGATTTCCTCAAGAAGGTCATAAGTGGAGATGAATGGTTGTTCTATGGCTACAATCTGGAAATGAAGGCCCAGTTGTCACAATGGAAGTTGCCTGGTTCTCCACCTCCAAAGAAGGCACAGCAAAGACACAGCAAAGTCAACACCATGTTAACTGTGTTTTTTAATTGGGAAGGTGTTGTCCATCTCAAGTACTCCCTCCAGGCCAAACAATTAATAAGTAGTACTACCTCAATGTTCTTTGTCAGTTGAGAGATTCAATATGATGAAAACAGCCACAGCTATAAGTGACTGGTGATTGACAACTTCGTAATCAGAATGCACCCAGTCATGCATCACATCTCATGAAGAATTTGTTGGCAGAACATCAAATCATCCGGATGACTCAGACTCACTATAGCCCAGATTTGGTGCCCTGTGACTTCTGGCTTTTCCAAAAAACTAAGATCACCTTCGAAAGTGAAGAGATTTCAGACTGTTGATGAAATTCAAGAAAATAGATGGGGCAGCTCATGGCAATTGGGAGTACTGTGTGAAGTCCCAAGGTGCCTACTTTAAAGGAGACTGAGACTTCTTATGTCTTGTATCTTCTTCAATATATGTCTCTATTTTTCATAGTGTGTGGCTGGATACTTTCTGGACAGACCTCATCATATATATTGCCTTTACTATGTTGAGGTATGTTCCTTTTACACCTAAATTGCTAAGACTTTTTATCATAAGCAAATGATGAATTTTTGTCAAGTGTTTTTTATGTCTATTGAGATAATCATGTTTTTTTTTTCTTTCATTCTATCAATGTGGTATATTATATTGATTTGTGTATGGTGAGCCATCTTTGCATCCCAGGGATAAATCCCACTTGGTCACTGTTAATGAATCATGCTTTTTTTTCACTGTTCAAGGTTTATTTGGTATTTTAGTTGGTATGACACTTGGAATTTTTAATGCATTATTTATGTGTAGATTTTTCTTTTTAAATTATATGGCAATGTACACTAATCTGATACATATAGTAAGCAAAATAAGATTCTTTAGAACAATTATGCACAACGCATGCGATATTGAATTTATACGTTGGATCCCAGGATGTGATTTCCTGGAGAAAAAAAGTTGGACTAGGCATATTAGGTAAAGAAACTACAAGTTATATAACACACAATGAACACACATCTAGTTTGAATGTTCTATGTGCAACATTGCCAATGGTGCCTTTGAGAAGGTAGAACTATTTCACACTAAACAGTTTAGGAGTACACAAAATAAGTATCCACTAGCATCAGGATACAAATGCATGGTTTTATGAACCATTACCATTTCTATCTTTAAAGGAAATTTGTGTTTTGGTCACAGATCAGATGAAAAGAATAATATGCACAATCTCCTGTAGCATAGACAGTGAGGTAGTAAGACATGAGAAGACTAAAACTGCAGCTTCTTCTGGATCCCCCAAAGTGTATCTTCACTCTTCTTCAATCAGGCCTCTTTCTAAGGTGTCAGAGTCACTTTCACAACATCTGAGATTCCATCCTGTCACAAGATGCAAGGAACATTAAGGAAGATGTCTTCTTTTATTCCATAGAGACCCTTAATCATGGTGGAATTTGGATGCAACCATCTAAGATTCTTCATTATACTTTCTGCTAACTCTGCCACAGATGGTACAATGGCCCAGGATGTGTAGCCTTTCAGTTTGATCACCTTATAAGATGGCCTGTTTGTGAACTTCTTTCTATTGTTTCTTATCAGCATTAATGCCTAAATCAGGGTGTGAATTCTTCACAGAGACACTGGCAACATTCACTCCACTTCATACAGACACACTAGAGTTTAGATGTTCCTCAAGGATCCACACATGAAAGCTTAATGAGTGAATTCCCAGTCCTTCCCCCATTAGGTAATGGAACTGGGCTGAATCCAGATTGCAACCACCTCCAATAACATGATTTTTGGGGAAACCACTTATCTTCCAAGCCATGTGCATCAAGACATTCACTGGGTTGGAAACAATAAGCAATTTGCAATAGGGACTGTATTTTACACCATTAGGAATGATGAATTTAAAGATGTTCACATTATGCTGGACCAAATTAAGAAGGGCTTCTCCCTCTTGTTGACATGCCCCCGTTGTGATAATAAGCTTGGAATTTGCAGTCACAATATAGTCATTGCCAGAGACAGTTTTTGGTGTTTTAAGGAAAAAGTTGTCATGTTGGAGATCCATCATCTCTCCCTTTAACTTGTCTTGTGTGATAATAGTGATATGACATGACATGAATTTGCAAGAGCAAATTCATCTGCTGAGTCCTTCATTAAGATACCTATGGCACAGGTCATGCCAATACCACCAACCCCAACAACTCTAATCTTATTCTGTGGGATTTGTTCTTCCATAAGGAGATTCACAATCAGGTGATTCATGAGAGTTGCAATACTGGACTTATAACCAAAGGAAACCAAGAGTGCAAGGTGGGCAAGTATTGAGGCACGTGGCATTGGATCTGGGCTTGGTGGAAGTTGCTCTCTTACATAATGATTCTTTTAATGAGCTGCTGAAATTGGTTGCTAGTATTTTATTGAGAATTTTTGCAACTATACTCATCAGAGATATTGGCTTATAGTTTTTTTTTTCTGGCTAGTGTTATTTTCTAACTTTGGCTATCAGGGCAATGCTGGCCTCATAAAATTAGTTTGGGAGTGTTCCCATCTCTTTCAAATTTTTTGAAAGACTTTGAGAAACACTGACATTAATTCTTCTTTAAATGTTCAGCAAAATTCACCAGTGAAGTCATCCTCCATGGTTTTCAAACTGTCTTGTTGAATATCTAGATTTGTCTTCTAGTTTTTTTATGAATAGTCAAAAGGTAATATATTCTGAAATATATTAATGGGCTTTCTCCTACTTTTGCACTTTTAGAATCAATCTGTCACAAGAAAAATCAAGACTCTTTCAGAGGGAATTAAGAAAGAGTTAATATTGCATTTGTGACATCCAAATATTTTTTTTCAGTTGAGAGCAAATCATAAGCTGGAAATCAGATCTGTAAGGACAGAAGAGGAATTTCTAACCCCCTTACTTATTCTTTTAATACATTATTGAAAAAAAAAAACAAACTAAAAGACTCAGATCACAGAGTTTTTCAAAGGGATTAGGAGGGAGCCCATCCTGGAAGACACTCAGGTGTCTAAAAATGCTGTTGAATTGAAATAAATTGGACAAAACTTTAGTTTTTTCTCTGGCATCTATGAAATGGGGGCTCATAAGGAAGATTAAAGCAGTTGTAAAAAATGAAGAATATTTTGTCTACCTAAAAGCAGAATGAATTTTTATCTCATTGATATGTATTTACATATAGTATATGTGTATATACATAATATACACATGTATAAGTGTGTATGCAAGGTCTGTCTGGAAAGATCCAGCTACTGTTAATGTAATGAGAATGGTTTGTGCAACATCAGTATAAACTGGCTGCAAGGAGAGTGGACTGGAATGCACACGGGTAAACAAGCCTCTATTTTACTAGTCAGTGGGGGTGGTAGATGCCATTGCGTGAGCATGTGTACTGTGTAGCCATTGCATCAAAAAATGACTGAGTAGAGTAGATCAATGAATCTGCATCAAATATTGCATTAAGCATGAACATTTCTACATGGAAACTACTCAGATGATTCAGAAAGTTTTTGAGGACAATGCAATGTGTGTAGTGCAAATAAAGTGTGGCACAAACGTTTTCACATTTTGATGCAGGTCTTGGTCTGAAACATGTGGCAAAATTCATCCTGCAACTTCTGTTACCATAGCAGAAGGAACATCGCGCTGCAATTGCTAATGACATTGGGAGAACTGTGTGAGGCCCCAAGGTGCCTACTTTGAAGGGGACTGAGGTGTCATTGTCCTATGTACAATGCTTTTTATATCATGTATCTTCTTCAATACTTCAATAAATATCCTATTTTTCATATTGCATGGCTCAATACTTTCTGGACAGACTATACACACACACAAACACACACGGGGAAAAAATGTGAAAAAATAGCCCAAAACTATCCTCTCTGTTCCCAGCTTCCAGTTTCCAAGCCCCTCATTCAGCCTCTTGTTTCCATCCATGAGTGCCCCATACCCTCATCCTGTCCCCTGAAGGACCAACTAGGTCTGACCTCTGGAAACAGTATCCCAGACTTTTTTCTCACTACATCTATGCTTCAATGGCTCAGATCAGCCTAAATTCCCTCAGTGGTTCAAGGCATCTATGTC
This sequence comes from Tonatia bakeri, assembly GCA_004024845.1. Taxonomy (NCBI): domain Eukaryota; kingdom Metazoa; phylum Chordata; class Mammalia; order Chiroptera; family Phyllostomidae; genus Tonatia; species Tonatia bakeri. Next base: position 21,141 of record PVIA01013012.1, on the reverse strand, counting down.
ACAGAAGAAAGTGAGAGAGCAAACTTGGTTACTAACTCTCATGACATAAAATGGGCAAAGGTTGTTCACAATATAAAAGAAAATGCCTAGAGTTACAACCCCAAAAATAAATTTTTAGCATGAGAATTATTGAAGTCATGGCTATTAGCTGGGTCCCCAACTAACAAGTTCCCAGTGTTTCCCAATCATACTCATAGATTTCTAGGGCAGTCAATGCCCACATAGGAAGCTGATTCAAAGAGTTTAACTGGAGAGCTTTTAATGAGGAGATTGTTCACAGAGGTGGGCATTTTAAAGGGGTAGTCAGATATTCCAGGAGCTGTAATGGGAAACCACTACCACTCCCACCCAAAAAGTAAGGCAGAGTGGCCACAGTCACTGCAGACCCAGAACAGAGAGATTGTTTCCATGAGGGACACAGTCACCACAGACCCAGGACAGGGATTTTTCCCACAGAGGACACATTTACTGCAGATCCATAATTCCCATGGAGGACACAATTACTGCAGAGCAGGTAGAATAACTTCCAACCTCTTTATACCTCACTCCCTGATATCCCAAATGATGTTGTCCATGGGTCAAACAGGACTGAACAGGCTGAAAGTATGGAAAGTGAACCTGGGCTCTGCAGCCAAGAGAAAATAGCCAGCACAGACACCATATGCCCTTGAGGTTCAGTAGGCCCTCATAGACCGTGTCTTGTTTCTTCGGAGATTATATCACTGACAGTAGAATTCCCAGAATTCATGCTTAGTTCATGTTCGTGAGGACTGACAGGATTCACCCCCTTGCCAAGGTAAAACTGAGAAGCTGAAATGTGTTATATAGAAATGATATATTATTAAGTCATCAAAATCACCTAAAGCATCTCCAAAAATAATAAAAATTTAAAAAAAACAGGAAAGCATTTTCTATGAGGTAAATATTTGGATACCACTGAAAATCAGTGTTTGCATGATATATTCACAAATGTCAAAATGCACTCTAGGATACATTCCATTACCCATAAAACAGAATTGTAGTATTTTCTACAGACATCACAGCCATCCAGAAAAACAAATTGATGTTTGTAAATGTAATTGTGCAACTAGAAAGAATTTACCAAATACACATTTATATTGTTATACTTATATGATACATTATAATAATATAAAGTTGTATAATATTCTATTGTAATACATATTAAGAAATGTACATTATATTTATATTATAGATCCTGAAGACATTCTTCTTTTACTAAACAAGTATTTATTAAATACCTGCCTTGGGCCAATGCTCTAGAATACATAAACATCTATTCTAGAACATAGAACATCTCAGCCCTCAAAGATTTTACACTCTAGTAAGTACAAGGGTCAATAAACTGGTTCACGGGTCCAATCCAGCCTTCTGCCTATTTATTTACAGCCTGTGAACTGAGTCATTTTACAGTTTTAAGTGGTTTTTAAAAATCAAAAAAAGGAATAGTATGTCATGTAAAAATATTATGAAGTGTAAATTTTAATGTCCATAAATAAGTTTTATTGGAATGCAGTCACAACATTTGTGTACATGCTGACTAGGCTGTTTTGTGCCATAACCACAGAGTTGAACTGTTGAGACACAGACCATGAACCCACAAAGTCTAAAGTTGTCATTATCTAGCCCTTCACAGAAAAACGTTGCTGAGCCCTGGTCTAGCAGAAGAAGACAGATCTATAAACAAATGATTGCAGCTACTTCAAGTTAAGTATATATGAAAAGAGGGGAAAAATAGAAAAAAGCTATTTCTACCCGTAAGGAAGTGCAGAGAGAGGAGAGCCAGGGATACTTACAGAGGAAGTGGGTTTGACCATGTTAAGAGCAAATTGGTAGTATCCATACAATATTGATGAATGTACACATCAGCGGAACTCTCCAAAAACCATTTTCTAATGCTGATGGATATATACAGGTTCCACCAAATGTTAATCTTTTTCCTTGGTGACCAATGTTAAGCACTGGCTAAACTGCCAGATTGAAACATGGCTGGGCATTTTGGCACATGCTTTATCTGGCCATGGCGTAATCACTGACTTGCTCAGAAATTGGAGCTGTGCCAACCTGTAGCCTTCCTGCCACTGGGTTTCCATCAACTACACTAACTAGCCACGGAGAGATATGGGGAATTTGGGGTTGGAAATGATTTAAAGATGAATAGTAATAAAAGGATTGGGTTGAAAGCCAGGCACCACAGTAGAGGATTAACTTGAAAAAGCACAGCACTAACTGAAGAATGGAGACAAGAAGCTGAATTAAACAATCAAAGGCAGTCAAGAACAGTAAGTCCCAATAAACAGCATGTGCCAGAGAGAAATCTGCAAGGGGGTATCTTAAAAAAATACACTAGAATACATAGCCTTGTGTGGCAGGCCAGTACAAGAAATCTGATTCCTTTACCCAAATTCCAATAATGAAATGAAATATTTCTTCCTGACTGGAGCTAGAAGGCCATGCCACTAACTTATTTGAAATGAACTAATCATTCTGATGAATAAGTGGGTTTCTGAGAGGGTTCAATGCTGGCTGAGTCTCCCTTTCATGTGTCTCTGTCTCACTGTGCACAATGGTGACTGATGCTTGTTAGAGATGGGCATCTCTGCTGGAATCTGGAAAGAATGTCCAAAAAAGAACCAAAAGAAAGTGAAGTCTTGATGTGCAGAGAGTATTCTCAGAACTTGAAAGGGGTGTGAGCAACAGTGCCCCTCATCTCTCACAGCTTCAATCAGAAGAGACCCTAAATGTATGGAAGACTCCCATCTTCCTCTTTAGCTCTGCAGGGTCACCACACACACCCAGCTGTCCCACTGCCTGGTTACCTGCAGTGAACTAAGTTTCCGGTATTGCAGCTGGCCTGCATTAAAGTAGCCTAATCACTGACCCTTATTCCCCTACCACCACCCATCACACACTGATTGCCCAGAGTCTCTAGTCCGATTTTTCAACTCCCATCATAGCAAAAAACTAAAGGAATCATTGCACAGATCTGTTCTGTTTTCTGGAAGATGTGCTCATTCTCATCCTCATAAGTGTGTGCTACATTCTTTGGGACCCATGGCACTTATCTAGGGATTATCAAAACACCTTCCCCATATGTGTTTCTTGCCTGAAAGGAGACAGCTACCTAGTAGCAGTAATAACTCTTCTGTGGTATTTTACAGATTTAAAATGCTTATATAGCCTCACAAAGTTGCTGTGGGTGAATCATTGCATTCCCACTTTACAGAAAAAGCAACAGAAACGTAAAGAGGCAAAACTTTATGTGAAAAGTGCTGGAGATCTTTAGAAGCCAAGTCCTTAGTGTGCTGTTAGCCTAGGCTGCCTAAAGATACACTGCATTGAAAATCACTGAACCCAACACCTCCCAACAGAGCTAATACTAGAAGTATTTGCTTAAGCCTATCCCCAAAGAGCAGTATTCTCCTTTAAAGGCTACATTCCAGATAGAAAATAAATAAATGAAATATAATGCTGCTGATTTTGAAAGTGTGTGTGTGTGTGTGTCTGCATATGGGAGTTAGATGTGAGATGTATGTGGATTTCTCTGTAGGGCACATATGTGTGTTTTGAGTGCCTGTGTATGTATAAAAATGAACAAGAGCACAAATTCACCTACTCCACCCAAAATGGGAACAGTGCAAAGGAAAATACAAATTGCACTAACAATATAATGCAGTGCTGCCCTAGGAATTCAGAGTGGGTAGATCAGGGAGAACTTTTCAGGAAGGAGAATCTTGAGTCCCAGGGATGAGACCCTTCCAAGTGGTGCATGGCTTGACCTCTCCATTCATCCATGGCAGAAGGCTAACCTCTCATCTCATTTCCCGTTTTTCATGCTTGTTCACTTCCATCATCAGGAATTTTTGAGAAGCTAAAGAAATGGATATTTGTAAATGTAGAACTAAGTGAGGGCACTGTAGGTTATAGCATGAGTTTTATTTACAATTTTCCTGTGAAAGTTTTTAATCCTATTGACATTTCTTACATTACTCTTCAGAGAATTTTTATTCATGAAAAACAGCAAACTGTTCATCTCTGAAACACTAGTTTTGTGATTCTGAGGGTATTATGAAAATTATAAATGATAAAAAAACTTTGGGCCAATTTTTTATTTGACTCTCCAAGAATTATATACGATGGGAATCTGACCCTTTGAGAGTTGAAAATGGTTTCTAAAGATGAAGAAGATAATGTATTAGAGCCAAAGTGCATTAAATCATATTGGTAGTGCAATTATCTCTCAGCAAAGATCCTTGTAGTTGAAGTTCAAGCTGGAGGTCAAGAGGATGGTTGGGGGAAACAGGGTCCCTCTTGTTAAAATAAAGCAATTAGTGTAATATATACTGTACGGAGAGGAGAGAAGGGGAGAGAAATTCCCCCTTGTCAAATGTTGAGCATTTAGAGTACTGCTTAGAGCAAGAGTAATAAGGCTCTCTTCATGAAAAAAAAATTGGCCATATACCATGTCTAAATGCAAACATGTGTGTTCTTTATTTCTTTAATTCATTTAAACTTGTTAACCGAGAATATTTTTATGTGCATTCTCAGTTATTCCATTTCTCCCTTGAACAAAAATATGTCAGGGGTCAAGAATGGTGCCCATGGTTGCAAGTACATTTAATACCATAGAACATTTATGTATAAAACAATTCTTTTTAATATGGTTAAGCCCCCCACCTCAAAAGCTAAACAAACTTTAATTTACAATTCATGGGTTAAAGTATTTGAAGGGCCATAATATTTTGTTGCTGCTAATTTATATCTCTTAGAGAGACATTAAATTTAAAATGAACCATTAGAAGTTTCAAAACACACATTTCTTTTTGTGAAATAAATATTTTTATTTCTAAGCATTTATATTTTTGCTATAGAGAGGGGCAGTATTGCTTTATCAGTTTTAAAGGTCTTGCTCTCCATAGAAGTTTTTAAAAACCAGCCTTGAAAAGAGATTATTTTGATCCAGCTAGGATCCAGAGTTTGTTTGGTTCTTATAAACAGAAATAAATAAATGAACTTTTGTAATAATACACATGAAAACATGGATGATTCTAAAAATATTATCCTTAGTTTTCACTTATTGTAAAACTTTATCCAAAAAGGTGTCAACTGTATAACTCCATTTATCTGAAGTTCTAGAACAGGCAAAATAATTTGTATTTAAAAAAATCTGAAGACTGATTTTCTTGACAAGGGATTGACTGAGAGGGGACATAAAGAAAGTTTCTGGGGCAATAATAATGTTTCATATCTTAATAGTAGTTTGAGTTACACAATTGTCAAAATTCAGCAAATATACAATTAGGATGTGTATTTCATTTTTATATCAATTTTACCTCAAAAGAAAAAAGCACATCATCAAAATATAAAGTACTTGTTAATAATGTAGTTAAGGAGAAGTGTACTGATGTCTGTAATTTATTCTGAAATGTACCCTCCCTAAAAAAGACAGACTGATGAATGGAGAGTAATAAGACAAGTGTAGGAAACTTTTAATAGTAGTACCTAGGTAGTGTATACACAGGCATTCCCATTAAATCCTCTGGACATTCATAATAACATGAATATTTCATAATAACAAGTTAGGGAAAGGGTGAGAGGAGGTACTATTAACAATTAACCCAGGAACAAAGGCATAAGATGATTTGTCTCAGACAAGGTAGGACATGTCACCTCATGAAAAGGTAATCCTGACTCAATTTAAGCCCTCTCAGGTCTACTTTCATGGAACCAAGATGTGTATTTCCTTTGGATTATCTTAGTGTTAAAATCCTTACAAAGCTAGTCAAAAGTCATATAGTCCTCCCTTCCCCTAATATAGAAACTGCAGGATTTGTGCAGCAAAAAGTAAATGTGAGAGCCAATTCTGGTCCAAGACTGGATGTCTTAGGGTGGAGTGTCCCAGGAAGCTTTTTAAAGAGATAAGACTTGGAAAGTCTGCCCCTTTCAGCCTTTTGCCCCCTTCCCTTCATTTATTTTCTTCTTGCCTGTAATATAGTGTCTAAAGGTAAGCAGCCATCTTGCAACCATGAGGATGAAAACCCACACATTACAGATGGCAGAGCAGGAAGATAGATGGAGTCTGGGGATTATCTCTGTTTCAGCTACATTAGTATTTCTTATCGTCCTACACAAATAAATTTATTTTAAAAACATCTTCAAGTTTTCTTTTACATTAGGCCAAACACATGCCTAACTAATATTCAGGCCATCTCAAATCAGCTCTCAAAAAGATTTTACTCTAATTCACATTAACTTGAGAAATGAACATATTGTGCTGAAAACTTTGAATAGAAAGAAAGGTGAAATGCTGCACAGTTAAAACAAACAAAGAGGGTTATGAAGGCCACGTGTGGGTGGAAGGAGGTTTAAAAGCAAATTAGCATGTCTTTTTGTTTCTTCTCTCCTCTCCCTAACATTTTTGTACTCGATGTGGTTGAAAAGAAAAACCCACAAAAAGCGGGCTTGAAGTGAAGAGAAGCTGATCCAGAGAGCACAATACAGCAGCCTGGGAGGGGCAGTGGAAAGAACAGGGGAAATTATTGCCAAACAGCCCTAGGGTTATACCTATTGTGTATTTGAGTACATGTGAGGACCCTAAGAAAGTCTTTATCCCATTTCCTAAGTACCTCCCTTAGTGCCTAACAGATGGCTGTACCTCATAGACAAAGAAAGCCATAGGAGCCTCCAAATGCCAGAGGCCTGGGCTAACTACTACGCAGTTATGAGTCTGGGGACATCTTGGTAATAGTAGTGGGAAGTGGGTGGCATCTGATTTGAGGTATGGAAATCTCAGGATATATAGTAAACTAAGGTAATTGAGGCATTCTATAGGTATTTCTGCTACTTGCCAAACCTAGATTCTCAGACCAGGCTTAAGTATAATAATTTGAGCAGAATAAATTCACACTACATGGAAACATAAAGAAGATACATATCTGTACCTTTCTTATGTTTCCAGAAATGACTGGTTTCCTGCACATGGCAGATATACAACTTTAATCTGCTAAACATTTAGAAAGAATGATTTGACTGAGATTGGTATATAGGACACTTCAGATGAGTCCTTTCTACATCTTACAGTTTGACAAATTCATGTAATTTTGATTTTATTGAAGCCTTTGTCTTTGAGCAAGGCGATAGCACTGGCTGGTGATGCAGCAGCTACCAGGAGAAAATGGGCAGGAACCATCGAGGCATGGTCACTGCTGTCCACATGAGAAATTTCACTGGACACTCACTTATTACAAAACTTAAAAAATATTGTAAACATCTTTCAAAGCCAAACCTTGCCCTATTTCAACAACTAACGTAATGTGAGTGGCCTAAGAGTTTATAAATCTGGAAGTCACATTCAGTCACTAGCAGAAAAGGGAGTTTACTTTCATGGCCAAACCTGTTTTCTGCTTATGACAAGATTTTTTAAATTGCGAGTGAAAATAGCTATGGCACAGATGGAAAATTATCAAGCAAACACTATGTCATTTGTGGTGATTATTTTGCTCTTTTATTTTTTTAAATAGTAGCATTTTAAAAAATAGAAAAATTATATTTTCTAGTGTTCAAGTTCTTGCCTTGCCTTGGCTACCTGCAAGGTTTAAAACAAGCCATTTTATTTTAAGGAGTGAACCTATTTGAAACAGGCACCAGTGAATATACCCATATTTATGTTCCTGTTCTAATCATTCTAGCTATTACTGCATCACAGGGATACTCAGCTATCTACACAAACAACACAACACACCCACATGTGAGAAGCTCAGGAGAACATGATGTGAACATCTGGGCATTTGAGTCTTTGACGCAGTTTCCCCCTTAGTCCTGGTACCCAGTATCTTGCAGACAGGGCTTTAGTTACCTATATCATCCACGTAAACCCATATCCTTTGCTACTGATTCTTGACAGGATGTTGAATACAAAGAAACACTGTCTGGTATCCAAGATTTTAATTACAAAAGCAATTAAAATACATTTTACTTGGGTCTATTGAAAATGCAAAAGGTGATTTTATTAATTAAAAACAAACAAACATAAAAACATATAATGAATTCTAAAAAGTCTTTCTCAATTACTCTTTTTTTAAGGTTTAATTTATTTATTTTTAGAGAGAGGGGAGGGGATAAAGAGAGGGAGAGAAACATTAATGTGTGGTTGCCTCTCACTCACCCCCTACTTGGGACCTGGCCTGCAACCCAGGCATGTGCCCTGACTGGAAATCAAACTAGTGACCCTTTGATTCACAGGCCGGCACTCGATCCACTGAGCCACACCAGCTAGGGCTGTTCTTTTTCTTTTAATGTTTTAGTTACACCAACTTTTCCTAATAGCTCTCTCCTACTTCTTTCTAAGCTTGTCAAAAAGACTCCTTCAAATCAGTCCAAGTTAAAGCTTGCCTTTCTCCCTGCACCTACCCCTTTCTCTTCTCCTGTAACTTTCTGGAAACCAGTCAACTCTCCCTGCATTTTCTACCTTTGCCACTCATGACTTTAACCCTGACCAAAAGAGGCTCAAAAGTGGAATAGGTTAACACAAAATCCACCTCGATGTGTGGAAGTGGGGACAGGGGCAAATTCTTACATAGTAATAATTTTTCCCATCACGTTAATGTGGATGGGGATAAAGAGTCCATAGTTAAGAGGAATACATAAACATTCCAAATGTTTCTTTAGCCAAATTCTAACCTCTTTTCTAGGTAATCAGAAGTAGATAAATCCCAGGATAGATAGATTTGAATCAAGTTCTACGATGTATGTGTGTGTATGAATATGTGGTACATAGTATAGAATACATAGGATCAATTCAGTATGGTTTACTCAGCAAGTTACTTGGCTACTCACTTGCTCTCCTGTTTTTCCATGTTTGGAACAATGTAGGTGCACAATGAAGAAAAAAGTTGAGTTAGAAATATACTTGGAGTGTCACATTTTCAGTTGTCTAGTTTCTTATGACCAAGACAAATTATTGCTATGTGTGTTGAGAAATGCCAGTGTGAAGTGTGAGCCTCAGATATTGAGGTCCTTCAGGTTATGTACTGGCCCTCGGCCAGCAGCCCTCAGTGCACAACCTTGCATTTCATCTCATTAAGTGCTGTCATGTGGCCAGCAGATCTCTGCTTGCCCAATCTTTCTGTCATTAATGATTGGCCTTCACCCTGGCAGCTTTTGGACTTGAAACTGAACAACTCTGACAAGCTCTACAAAGACAAGCATTTGACCAGTGGGTTCTTTTGTCAATTAAAACATTTTATCCCACAATTGCCATCAGGGGCTTTCCTGGGCTTATGAGGTTCCCATTACTGGCTGGATTTCAAGAATGAAGAGAAGTGTTAGACATTCTGAAGTCATTCTTTCAGTCACAAGAAAAGTGAATTCTTACCATCTCATATTTAAATACTTGCCCAGAAAGGAGATGTACATACAAGAGGACATTTCCCCATTTTCTCCATGAGTCATTGTCTAGTGATTAGAAATTATCTACATAGCCAAGGCAAATAAATAAGACCTAGGACACCACTTTGGGGTTCAAATTGTCCAAACTGGCTGTCTAACCATCCTGCTAATTCAGAATGATTCTAATTCACAGGAAAATTGTTGAAACTTTTGCTTCAACTGTTGAAAGCTGGCCTCAAGTTTCTTAATAGTGTATTATATGGAAAAAGCACAGGCTGTTTCTGAAGCATAATATACTTACATGGCAATTAATATGTGACTGAAATTCAACAGAAGCCTAAAAATGGTTCTCCATGGTTTTTCTGCAGCCTAATTCACAACTAACTGTTTGGTATAAAATACCAAGTTTTGTTCTGATAGTCATTTTTTTAATTACTTGCTTTCTCAGGTCATATTTTCCTTTTGAGATGATTTAAGAACTTTAATAAACCACAATCTGAACACTGTCAATAAGTTCTTCCTGCTCTTCTGGGAAGAAGACACATAGATGAACCTAGGACTATGCCTGAATTATGTTATTAAAATCCAAGGGTTGGGAGGTCTGGTCAGTTCTCAGAGCCAGAGTGGGTGATTTACAATGTCACCAAAATCTCCATGGATGTGTGATCACTTCTTGTTTCCACTGACTTTATAAATTTTGTGTAATTTAAGAATGTTAATACAGACAGTGTAGGAAGCTCCAGCAAATACCCAAACTCAAACTTCCACTTGCTAAATACATCCAGATGGAGATTAACTTTCATCTCTTGCAAGCTGGGAAAACTATAGACTTGCTGACCTATTGGTTTAGCTTACTAAATCTCTTCACAAAACTTCAGGTGTGTAATGTAAAACGTTTTGGTGAAAACCAGCTGAAACTGTGAAGAACTAACTGAGATGAACATGATATACTGAGCTGAATTACCTTGGGTTTCAAGATATTTCAGAACTGGATCTTGTTCAAAGTTCTCCTCAGACCAATGTTCTCCAAATTTGTGAGACTTCTTCATCTCTGGGGGTCCCAAGAAAGGTCTAATTATGCAGAAATAGATAAAAAAAAGGATAATGAAAATGGTAAGAAAGGGGATAAATCACCAGAAAATTAGAAAATTATATGCAGAATGCACTTTGTTCTGACCTCTCCTTAAAATGATGAAAAGGGGGGAATTAAGATGTCAAGATAAATACTTCGAAGTTCATTTTTGCAGAATGAAAATTGTTAAATAACATTGTAGATCCACTTGCCAGAGTGACTTTTTTAGCATAATCTTTTAGATGCGCACTTCAAGGATGGCACAACTGGATTTCTATTTCTTATCTTGTCTACATTAAAGCAAATAGCAATCATAGCGACTTAGTTATGCTCACAGACTGAGCAGTTAGGCAGTCTTTCCTAGGTAAGGCAATCACAGAAAAGCCATTAGCAATTTGCTTCTCAGGAAGGATTTTACTAATTATTTGTTCTCTCAATCCAAAAATGTAGATAGCAAAACCCAATATTGTCCCTGCTTGTGTGGAGGGTAAAGATAACATGAATATGTGTTAAATTACAATTGCAAATACAGCTTCACTGGAGAGCTACTGGAGCTCTGAGTTCTTCCAACAGGTGGATCGACCCAACGGGTCATCAGAAAAAGCTTCCTGAAGGAAGCAGAGACCAGACTAAGTTGCAAAGGATAAGGGAGGGCAGGAATAAACAGGCAAGGCAGAAGAAAATAACTGTCCAGGTGTAGATACCAATGTACAAGAAGTGGGCTACTGTTGGAAGGGGAGGCTTGAGTGAACCTGTTGTGGGAAGTGAAGACCTACTGCATGGCTGATTACCAAATGTGAGGAAAGGAAGCATGATGGGAGGCAATTCTGAAGAGATGGGCAGCAGCCAAACCATCCCAGGCTCTTGGAGACTGCATTAAGAATGTGCTTTCCTGAGGACAGGGCAAAGCAGTGATGCAGTTGGGTTTCATAGTTAACAAAATCATTCTGGCTACAGGGTGGGAACTCAACCAAAATGAGCAATAGAGGAGACTAGTAGAATGCACAATCACAGTAGACCAAAGGAAAGATTTGAGGAGGTGGGATGGGCATGAGAAACAGTGCATTTGAGGTGAAGAGCCAGAGTGACTCTGGTGTTACTCCCCTGCACCCTGGGTAGTTGTGGTACCATTTATTAAAACAAACTGGGTAGCACTAAGCTCTCAAGGGAAAACCTGACTCTGGTTTTAGACACATCAAAATTAAGCTACTCTGTGATATCTCCAAGTGTCAAGTGGGCAACAGGATACACAGGGCTGGGTCTCACAGGAAGATCCAGAGCAGAGGTAGACAAGTTATATTACATATTAAAGCTTAAGCAAGCATAAGCATAACTGGCATTGCTAACCTATTTGAAAGTAAGAAGTTGGGAACAAAATCTAAAGTAATAAAAACATCTGGATACGTCTATTTTCATCAACTCTTACATTGTTCTCCCTCTTCTTCCCTTCCTTCCAAGCTTACTTCATTGTAACTCCCCTTTCAACTTACAGCTAAAATTCTTCTAGGAAATTTGTTTGATTCTGGATTTCACATAGTGGAATGTTTTCGTAATTCTTCTTTGGGATGATTAGGGTTCTTTAGCTCAGCAAAAGTTCCAGTATGTTGATTTCTTCCACAGTCTATTTATTGTTAAATTTCCCTGGGAACTTGAGCTACACTCCATCCAGAGAATCGCCTTCTCAAAGTATTGGGCACAGGCTGAACAAAAGAAAATGATTTTAAAAAATACAGCACTTATTGGATAGCAAAAAACTAATAATTTTTTTCAATAAAATGACAGTTTTCTAGTCTCTTGCCTAACTCTTCCAACTTTCCTAATGATTCTTTCCCTCTCTGCAAGTTTGTTTGCCGAGAAGATTGACCTTTGAATTGGTAGACTGAGAAAAGCAGATTGGACCCCTAATATGTGTTGGCCTCACCAAATTCACGCAAGTCATGAATAGAACAAAAAGTCATAGTAAGAGAGAATTTGCTCTCTTTGAACTGGGACACTAGTTCTTGCTACTGCCTTCAGACTTGGATTTGGCCTAGGATTTACACCATCAGCTCTCCTGCTTCTCAGGCCCTTGGACTTGGACTAGCACTATACCATTGGCTTCCCTGAATCCCCAGCTTGCCAACTACCAGTCTTAGGATTTGTCAGCTTCCCTATGCAGATGAGCCAATTTCTTACAGTAAATGTCTCTCTTTTTTTAATTGATAGATAAATATGTTTTGGATCAACAGACAGATATAGACAGATATATATTTCTCCAGAGAAACAGAACCACTAGGATATCTATTGATCTTCTATCAACCTTTCTATCTGGTCTACATAGATGTCTATATGCCTATCCATCTAGATATGCATTAACATCTAGATATCAATAGATATATCATATGGATACATAGATGATGATGATAGATGATAGATAGATAGATGATAGATAGATAGATAGATAGATATAGATATAGATATAGATATAGATATAGATATAGATATAGATAGATAGATAGATGATAAAGAGAGAGAGATATATAGATGTCCTATTGGGTCTGTTTCTCTGGAGAATCATAATACATTCTCCTTCCAGATGGAAGTATCCAGAGATTCTGAATATCTTTGTGACACTAGATAATCAAAAGAAATTGGTCTGTGGAGTCAAGGAGATAAAACAGTTAGACAAACTGGTAAGGTTTTTTTTTTCACTTTTTTTATTGTTGTTCAAGTATAGTTGTCTCCATTTTCCCCCCACCAGTGCCCCCACCCCAGCTATTTCCACTTCCCCACCTTGATCCTACCCCACTTTGGTTTTGTCCATGTGTCGCATATACATGTTCCTGAAAACCTTTCCTCCTTTTCTCCCCATTATCCCCTCCCACAGTTATATGTCTTTGAACAAGTGATCTAATTTCTCAGAACACCATTTTCTTATAGTAAAGTGATCTCTTAACCCTGAAAATAGAGCAAAGTGGCTGGCATATAACAGGCTTTCCATTTCTGCTAATGACATTTTTCCTTTCTGCTTCTTTTCTTCCTAAAGCCTCTTCTAACCCGTGTGAACATTCACTTATTAAAGAGAGCTGTTTCATAATGCTGGTGACCATGGGGGCCAGAAACAGCCCATGTGGGCACTGCTGATGTGTAAGCATTCTGACCATGAACCACAATTTCTACACATAGTGCTGCTAAATGTCCTTGGGGAGTTCACTAACACTGAAAGGCCCCCAAGGCATTCTGAACCATAAATACATGAAACATTAGAGCTATATTTCAGAAAAAAATATATCTAAGTATTTTTAACTCCCCAGAAATAACTCACCCTTGCTGTGTACACTGCTCCCTAGTAGGGCCAGCAAACTCACAGTGTCTATGGGTGGCTGTTACATACCACTCCATGCCCAGGCCTACCACAGGGTAAAGGGATAGAGCCCATGCTGGTGGCATGGCTCTACTTGCATCATCCCTGCCCTGGGCTCAGTCATTTTTTCCCTTTCTTCTCTATGGGGGGGTTCCATACTTTCTCCTGGAAGCCTTTTCCAAACAGCAAAACAAAAGGCCTCATGTGTGAAATGTCCTCTCCACAGTATTGCTGGCTTGAATCCTGGCTCTTTATTGCTCTGACCAAATGCAAATATATAGGACCCAATGGGCAGATTGGTTATTTTTGGAAAGGCACTGCTGTTTACTTTGGAGAAAACTCACCACCCTAAGAGTGACAACTAATTTTCCTTTTGCTCAATGATAATTTCTTTGGGGCAATTTGGCAATAACCAAATTTTTAGATATTTTTTTAAAGGACCAACACTGAACCATAAATGAGAACTGTGTTGGCATATTCTTGCACTCTCAAGAAGGAATGACAAATGGGTCAGCTTAGAGGAAAGGAAAAGAAGCATCAGCACCACTAGGGACATTGAGTCGTCCCCTTTCACATTGTTACTGGAGGAAATGCAGAATTAAAGAAGACATAGACAGCATAGGTCCTCCCAGTGAGGGGAACTCTAGTTTGAGCTCCTGTCATTTCCTTCCCGGGCCCCCCAATACTCTGCTTGATGGCTGACCTTTCCATGGGGACATGATCCAGAATGGCATTTCTCTAAAAGTATTATTCATGTATTTCAACATGTCACTATGATCTGTCATCTCAACATTCTATCTGCTTTTCAATAAAAATGAAAGGTGCTGAAGGGGTACAGAGTTTTGGTTTGGGAAGATGAAAAAGTTTTGAAGGTGGATGGTGGTGGTGGCTGAACAGCAATATAAATGTACTTAATGCTACTGAACTTTATATTTAAAAATTGTTAAAACAGCAAAGTTCACATTATGTGTATTTTACCACAATAATAACAAAAGAAAGAATGAAAGCTGCATTATCAGATTTGTCAGATTATGATTTGTCCTTATGCCATTGGTGTGGAACTCAAAATACTTTAGTATCAGAAAGAAACTTTCATTAACACCCCTTTTCAAACCCCACTAAAGTATCTCTGCCAGATTTCACTGCAGTGTTCTGATTTGATGTCAAGTGCTTTTCTATATTATATATGCATCCATAAAAATCAATCTCTTTATGGATTTATCTCTATCTTTTTCCTATACACAGAAACACATACAATTATAGTGATCACTGTGAAATAGGATCAAGGATTATCCACAAAGATGAGAGAAATAATTAATTAAGTATACAAAGAAATTAAGATTGCATTTTTCAGACAGGTGTAAGTACCTAAGCTAAATAAATACTTAGCTCTTGGAGATGGTAGACACAGCACTCTCAGGTGTTTTAGCACTTGTATGTCATTTAAACTTCTCAGGAGTCTGCTTAAACTTATTATTTGCTGCTCAAAATCCTCGAGAAACCAATAGCTTATATTAAATGTAAAGCCAGTAAATTCTTTCCTAATGACAGTCATTCAAAGTGGCTAGTTTGAAAGAAGTGCAGCTAACTTGACACCAGGGAAGTTTTATGGAGAAACTGGACCTGGGTGATGCCTTCTTTAAGTGCCCCTTTCAATCACCCAGCAGGAGTTGTCTTGGGGCCACTGGGAAAGAAAATTACCAGTGAAAGCCAATGCTTTTCATTTTCCTTTGGCTCCAGAGATCTTAATGGCACACCCAGGACTAGCTGTCTTGCTTTTTGAATTGTGGTAACTTGGCAGTGTCAATCACCATAGACAACAATGATTGTATATTACATTTATAAACCTTCTTTCATCTCCAAATGCTTGGCAGGCACAGAGAAATTATATCAACCACTTTTCCCTCATGTGGCTTAAGAAATTCTTGAAAAAAATATTGCTTCTTAACAGAGTAGCTCCAAGTGGGAAGTTAATGCAGGTATTGTTTTTACTTGTAGAATGAATAGCACTTTTATGGGCAATTGTTTGTATACAAATATACTGAGTACTGTTCTAACATGACACAACTGCATTAACTGATTTCACCACCATGACCATCCTATGAAATGGATATTATCTGGGGGGCACTATTGGAAACAGAAAATAAGAATCACAGAGAAGCAAGGTGGTTTGTATAGCTTGAACTTGGCAGATCTAGACTTCAAACAGACAATGTGGCTTCATAGCATGTACATGTATTGTTAACTGCCACTGTCCCTGTGTTGCTATTCAGACAGCTGTTTCATAATGATTCAAGATCGCCCACACAAGTGCTTGTCAAAGCACCTTCTACATATTCATCTTCTCCACCCTGACTTCTTTGTCGATCAGAGAAGGGGAATAAATGTTACGTGTCTCACACAAACAGAAAACACGCCAGAGTTTCCTACCTATGGAAGGATGAGAAAAGTGTGCATTGTGCATCTATATGTGCATATGCCCATATGCATATGGGTTGTGTACAGAGATAAATGTATAAAGACCTAGTGTCCACACCATTTTTCAGATTATTCTACTTTATGGGATGCTTTAACTCTGATCTAATCATTACAGAGGTAGAAACTGGCAGAGCCATGAGGACTTCAAAATGCTTGTCTCTTATCAAACCACTGTTCACTGTTCTTTCTTTTTCTGGCTAACACCAAATAATTCTTTGGGTCTTGGCTCAAATGTGATTTCCTCTAAGCTTCCTGATTCCCAAGACTGGGTCAGCCCCATCAGTCACAAGGTGGCAGGATAATAGACTGTTTATAGCAAAGATAGTGGGGGGAATTTCTGAGGAAGTTAGAGATATGTAGGGTACTTTATCTAATATGAGAAGTCTCCAAAAGGAGTAGACTAGAACCCATGCATTTTTTATTCCTGGTGCCTGACATCTTTAGTATTGTAAATCCTAGTAATGGGATGAAAAGATGGTAGAAGTAAACAGAGCTGCCATATGTTTATCTCATACATCTACAGTGCATACATCTGCACTGACACTAAACCTGGTGCATAAAGATCCTGGCTTTCCTTATCCCTTGCACCAACTTTTCGCCAGAAGAATGAAGGGTAGAGATTGTGTAATTTAGGAGTCAGCTGAACTCACCAGGTCCTCTAGGATTCAAATAGAATTGGCTAAGTCTTCTTCCCACATCCTGTGGGAAAGCCCTACCCAGTATTTCTGTAAACTCCTGGGAGTAACATTCCCATGGTCACCTCTTGTGCCAATTTCCTGTCTTGCTTTCTCAGTCTCATTCACAGCTCACCTCTGGTGACCATTTCTTCCTCTATGCCTTATGTCAATCCAGGCCTGGCCATAGCCCATTTTCTTGATCTCATTAAACTCCACTCACAAAAGTAAGTGGGTATTGAGGAGAGTTTCACTCAGAAAGAAGATGGAGATGGGGTATGCACAGAAACTCATGACTGATGATTTCAGATAAAAAGCTAGTCATCCCTCTTTCACACCTGCTCCAGTGAACTCATTGGCTGACTTTTCCCCTATCATCTCTGGTCTCCCAACATGGTAGAAATAGTATCTTTCAATTTTCTCATTTCATCTTCATATGCTGTATTGTTTTTATTGTTGTTGTTGCTCTCAACCCACAGTATACCTGTCCTTTTCTGATAACCATTAAGTTTCTCCAACTCTTTATCATTTGCTGATCTTTATTGTCCTTGTCTTTATCTCCATTCACACACACACACACACACACACACACACACACACACACGAATGTCTAAACTAAACTAAGCTAAGTCAGTTCTCTCCAAAAGAGGAATTCTGCAATCAATTCTCAAAGTAACAATTTCTCCCCAACCTTTCCCAATAGGAGTTATAATAACCCTGGTATCAAGAGGGGGAAAATCAGTAAGTGGGGGAAGGGTAGATGCAGGTTGAGATGTGGCTGGCATTTCAGGCTGTGGACCAAAAAGTAGGGAAGTGGTAAATGGCAAGACCAGACAGAGACAAAGCCACATTTGGGTTGGTTCATAAATTATCACCAAGCACTTAATATTTGATGGCCACCAGTAAGTACGGGGCCCAAGACACAACAAAAATTCATCAAGAGACTCCTTGCCCAGGAGAAGGCAGATGGGCAAAGCAATCTGTAATGCCATAAGACCTATGAGATATCAGCAAGTCCCCAACTTACTCATCTGACCACTGGGGAAGAAGTACTGAAAAAATGTCAGGGCTCTTGGAGCTGTGGTTTCTTCTCTTTGCACTGGCCTTTTCTGTTGTTATTATAGAGAACATAAAAATGTACATAGATACCAGGACTCTAGCCTACAGTCTTATTCACCTCCATCACCTCCATGGGGGAGGGCCCCCATGAGCAGTCAGATAGCCCACATTCTACTAGTCTCTCAGTACAAAGGATGACCCCCAAAACCAGAATTTATTTATAAAAAAGTATATTTATTATTACATTTTTAAAATTCAGTCACCTTCAAAGCACACTCCATTTGATGCAATACCCCTAACAAGATGTTTTTTCCACTGCTCAAAACAGTTTTTGAACTTGTTGATTAGGATGTCTTTTAGTGCTTCTGCCATTTTTTGTTTCACCTCTTTCACATCAGCAAAATATTTCCCTTGGTGGACTTTTATCATCAGGGAAACCAAAAATGTCACTTGGCATGAGATCAGGTGAATAGAGAGGTTAGGGCAAAGGGTTCACTGAAGCTGAATGCAGCCTCTCACAACAATGTCAGCTGGTACACTGATACAGATGGGTTTCTAGAACACTCACCTAGTGAGGAAAGCCTGTACTACAAGGGGCCCACCATCCAGAAGATAATTCCAACTTTTTGTTCTCCCACATACTGAACACTGTTAATTGCCTGACCTATACCCCAAATCTCCACCTTCCTTCCCCATTTTATTATTTATATTTTAAATTTATTTACTATTTCTTTACCCTATTGTATATTCTTTTCTCCTTTGTCATAGATTAATTGACCATATAAGTGAGGATTTATTTCTGGGCTCTATTCTATTTTGTTGATCTATGTGTCAATTTTTGTGCCAGTACCATAATGTTTTATTATTGTAGCTTTGTATTATAGTTTAAAATCAGTGAGTGTGAAACCTTCCATTTAGTTCTCTCTCAAGGTAATTTGGTTATTTAGGGTCTTTGTGGTAACATATATAATAGGATTAGTTGTGTTCTAAGAAAAATACCATTGGTATTTTAATAGGGATTGCACTGAATCTGCATATTACTTAGAGCAGTAAGGACATTTTAAGAATATTAATTCTTCCAATTCATGAGCAATGTATATCTTTCCATTTATTTGTATTCTCTTCAATTTCTTCAGAGTAAATATCTTTGTTTTCAGAGTAAGGATCATTGTTTTCAGAGTAAAGATCTTTTGTCTCCGTTAAATTTATTACTAGGAATTTTATGTTTTTTGATGGAATTATTTTCTTAATTTCTTCTTATTATTGTTTATTTTTAGTGTATAAAAACATAATAAATTTCTGCATATTAATTTTGTATCCTGAACTTTACCGAATTCATTTATTAAGCTTAATTCTTCTTGGTAGAGTTATTAGTGTTTTTTATGTATAGATTCACATCTACAAATAGTGACAGTTTTACTTCTTCCTTTCCAATTGGATGCCTTTTTTTTTTAACTTATCTGATTGCTGTGGCTAGGACTTCCAATACTACATTGAATAGAAGTGGTGAGAGTAGTCAGCTTTCTCTTATTCTTGATCTTACAGGAAAGAGCCTTTACCATTGAGTACGGTGTTAAATGTTGGTTTGTTATATATAGTTGTTATTTTGAAATAAGTTCTAACCCACTTTGTTGAGTTTTTTTACTACAAATAGATGTTATATTTTGTCAGATTTTGTTTGCAACTATTGAGATAATCATATGATTTTCATTCTTCATTTTGTTTTTTTAATTTCATCTTCATTGCATTTCTTTCCATTACCATTAGTCCCTTTATATCCCTTTCCTCCCAGAAATCATCACACTGTTGTCCATGTCCATTAGTCCTTTTTCCTTTTTGCACAGTCTTTCCACCTCCAACCCCCACCCCTTAGCTGTCATCCTGCTCTCCACCTATGACCCTTTCTCCATTTTCCTTGTTCACTGAGTTTGTTCACTAGATTCCACATATGAGTGAATTCAGATGGTATTTGACTGTCTCTGAAAAGCTTATTTCACTTAGCATAATGTTCTCTAGGCCCATCCATACTGTCACGAAGGGTAAAATTTCCTTCTTTCGTATGACTGAGTAGTATTTCATTGTGTAAATGTCCCATAGTTGTTTTATCCACTCATCTACTGATGAACACTCGGGCTGCTTCCATATATTGGTGATTGTAAATAATGCTGCAATGAACACAGGGGTGCTTACAATATTTTGAATTAGTGTTTTGGGTTCCTTTGGATATATTCCCAGAAGTGAGACTCTTAGGTCAAAAGGTAGATCCACTTCCAATTTTTTTAGCTGTCTCCTACTGATTTCTACAGTGGCTTCACTAGCCTCCAAGAGTGCAAAACAGGTCCCCTTTCTCCACATCTGCACCAGCACTTGACTGTCAATTATTGATTGATCGATCGATTGATTATTTAAATTGTTGCTCAAGTACAGTTGTCTCCATTTACATCTTACCATGACCCCCGCCCCACCCATCCCCACCCTCACACCCACTCACTTTGGCTTTGTCTTCCTTATACATGTTCCTTGATGGCCCTTCCACTATTTTCCCCCATTATCCCTCTTCCCACTCCTTTCTAGTTACTGTCAGTTTGTTCTTTATTTCAATGTCTCTGGTTATATCTTGTTGATGATATATATTCTGACAGGTGTGAGATGATATTTCATTATGATTTTAATTTACATTTCTCTGGTGATACCTGATGTTGAGCATCTCTTCATATACCTATTGGCCATTTATATGTCCTCTTTGAAGAAATGTCTATTCTGGACCTTTGCCCATTTTCTAAATAGGTTATTTCTTTTTTTGGTGTTGAGTTTTGTAAGTTCTTTATAAATTTTTGATATTTACCTCTTATCAGATGTATTGGTGGATATAGTCTCCTGTTCTGTGGGTTGTATTTTTATTTTATTGATTATTTCCTTGCCTGTACAAAAACTTTTTAGCCTGATGTGGTCCCATTTGTTTACTTTTTGCTTTGTTTCCCTTATCTGGGAAGATAAATATAGTAAAATATTGCTACAAGCAATCTTCAAGATTTTGCTGCCTATATTTTCTTCTATGATTTTTATGGTTTCAACATTTAAGTCTTTAATTCATTTTGAATTTATTCTTG
>PVIA01013011.1:0-34532 GCA_004024845.1 Tonatia bakeri | reverse complement strand
AAAACAACAGAGTGGACCAGAAGGAAGAAAGAAACAACCAAACAGGAAAGAATGGAGAAATAAGAATTCAAAAAAATGAGGAGAAGCTTAGGAACCTCCAGGACATCTTTAAACATTCCAACATCCAAATTATAGGTTTACCAGAAGGGGAAGAGGAAGAGCAAGATATTGAAAACTTATTTAAACAGATAATGAAGGAGAACTTCCCCATTCTGGCAAAAGAAATGGACTTCCAGGAAGTCCAGGAAGCTCAGAGAGTCCCAAAGAAATTGGACCCAAGAAGGAACACACCAAGGCACATCATAATTACATTAGCCAAGGTAAAAATGAAGGAGAGAATCCTAGAAGCAGCAAGAGATAAGGGGACAGTAACCTACAAAGGAGCTCCCATCAGACTGTCAGCTAATTTCTCAAAAGAGACTTTACAGGCAAGAAGGGGCTGGAAAGAAGTATTCCAAGTCATGAAAGACAAGGACCTACATCCCAGATTGCTCTATCCAGCAAAGCTTTCATTTAGAATGGAAGGGCAGATAAAGTGCTTCTCAGATAAGGTCAAGTTAAAGGAGTTCATCACCAAGCCCTTATTTTATGAAATGTTAAAGGGACTTATCTAAGAAGATAAAAAAAAAACATGTATAGTAAAATGACAGGAAACTCACAATTATTAACAACCACACCTAAAACAAAACAAAAACAAACTAAGCAAACAACTACAACAGGAACAGAACCACAGAAATGGAGATCACATGGAGGGTTAGCAACGGGGAAGTGGGAGGAGGAGAGAGGGGGAAAAGGTACAGAGAATAAGTAGCATAGACAATAGGTACAAAATAGACAGGGGGAGGGCAAGAATAGTATGGGAAATGTAAAAGCTAAAGAACTTATGACACATGAACTAAAGGGGGAAATGTGGGTGGGAGGGGATGGGCAGGGTGGAAGGGAGTGAAGGGGGGAATGGGACAACTGTAATAGCATAATCAATAAAATATTTAAAAAAAGAAAAAAAATCTAATGAACAGTCTAAACTATCTATCACCCTCATAGATAGCAGGACAGCTAAGGAGATGGGTGGGTAGGGAGTAGAGGGATTGAGCAAAAAGGAAAAAGGACCCGCAGACATGGACAACAGTGTGGTGACTGCAGGGTGGGGGGGTATAAAGGGAATAAATTATAAAGATATACAGCAAAAAAATTATTAAATATAAAACATACTTTCATAAACTATACATTTTAAAAGAAACAAAATATTTTTATCCTAGCCAACAATTTTAAATTTGTAAAACGAATGCTATATGCTGAATTTATAGTATCAGAGCAAAGGTTAATATATATGGGTTTCCAATTGAAATAAAAAAGTTTATTTGAATAAAAAAGGCTTCTGAATCTCTCTAGCTCCTCAAAAACAACGTTTCAGGAAGTTAAGTACCAAAAACAAAGTGTGCGACTACCACCTAACCTCAGACAGCGCTTTACCATACCCACTTGTTAATGGTTAGACTTACACCTTTGATACTGAGTAATTTTCTAAATAATATCACTTTTATTTACATTTAATTTAAAAATTCAGAATTGAATACTTAATTTCCAAAGTTGATTCTTTTTAGTGTTCATTTTCTATTACATTATCCACTTCCACTGACAGACATATATTTTTAATCAGATGAGAGTATAATACTTCATATATTTCTATGTACTTAATTTCTTCTTCAACAACTACATTTCTATATATCATGCATGTTTATAATTTCATATATTTTAAACAGCATAAATTATTATTAGAAGCCAAAAATTAAGATTACCCATAATCTCACCACCTAAGAAACTATTTTGGTTTTTCAGTATTCTAATCTAATACTAAACCATGCACAGGCATAACTCTTGTATTAAGTATCAATGTTACATAAATACAATTTTGCTTTGTTTTTTATCTACTTATAAGCATTTCCATAATCTTTGTAATTATCACTTTTAATGGCTACAAAATAATTCTATCAATGTTATGCATTGTAATTACCAACCCAGTCTCCGACTGATAGTTATTTCTTTTAAAATAATTCAGAGCTAGGTGAAGCTTAGTATAATCATTTAACAGAACATTGTATGGTAACTATGAAAATTATATATCAGCATTAAAATAAGCCTATAAGTGAATGAATGAAATAAAATAATGTATGATATTTAAAATTACAACCATGCAAAAAGTATGCATGCCTGTAGAGAAGGGCTAGAAAGGACTCGAGAAAATAAATACTGATTTGGGAGGTAGATATCTTTCGCTTTTACTTTAATTGCTATTAATGTTATGATATCATCCTGGAACATCACAGCCTGAAAGAAGAAATAGAATTAAAGAAAAATTATCTCACTGCGCTGAGGCCTTGGGTGAGTATGTGTGTGTGTGTGTGTGTGAAAGAAATACAGAGAGAAATCAACATCAGTCTACTGGGAAA
Organism: Tonatia bakeri; assembly: GCA_004024845.1. NCBI lineage: Eukaryota > Metazoa > Chordata > Mammalia > Chiroptera > Phyllostomidae > Tonatia > Tonatia bakeri. Next base: position 32,082 of record PVIA01013011.1, on the reverse strand, counting down.
TTTGTTTCCAAAGTATATGAAAATATTTTGTTCGACTCTCACTTTAAAAGCAGACAAAATTTTGGACATTAACCTCCCAGATGTGACTGGCATCTACCTCCTAAATATTATCCTCCTCAAACTCATGGCAAACGACTGAAGCTCTTCCTCTTTAGGTTCTGTTCACAGATTTAAAAATTAAAATAAGAATTTCCTTAGGATGGGTAACATTAAGTTCTATCATTCACTTAAGGATTCTAATGACTTTATTAGCTCCTTTTTAGGAAGCTACTTCATTCCTTCCTGCATTCTTTCATTAACCTTCCACAAGATGCTTAGGACAGAAATGAAGATAATTTTCTCAATTTTGCCCAAGACCAGCTTTATTACTGAACATTAAATTGTAAATAAATTTTGTTTCAAAAGTATAGGTAGATAGTGTGCGTGTTTACATCATATATTTATTTTGATTTTAAGAGATTACAGAAGGAAGACAGTAGCAATGTTGTAGCCAGTTCTTCAATGTTAGATACTTCCTTTCATGAAGATAAAAACTAACGAACTTAAATCTCCCTCTTACAATCTGTATATTGTAAAATGTGACATACTGAAGGGATCCAAGGAACTCATGAAGGAGATAATACAAGAAAAGTACAATTTTCATAAAATACAGACATACCTGTCTTTCATTAATTGATAGAGGTTTTCTTTCATATATTCAAATATAAAATAAAGATGGTCATTTTCTCTGATAACTTCTTTCAGTTTAATCACATTGGCATGATTAAGTTTCTTCAGAGACTGCAACACAGCAAATAAGCATTAAAATTCTTACAGCAAAATTATAAAAGTTGGCCAAATCTCACCAATGCTAGTAGGTATGATAATTATCTTAATATCCCATTTCTCCTGAATTCATTAATGAATTTTAATATCTATAAAATTCACATTTTTAAGAAATATCTTAGAATGCCTATTTGAAGTAAGCAGTGAATTGTTTTAAGTAATTAATATAAGTGCTAAAATAAACCAAGTCAATAATACCTACTAAACATTTTTTTCTCAGTATAACTAGGTCTAACTTTTTTTCTGACTTAACCATGCAGAAGTCTCTGAATATTTATCCAATTCATATAGCATAAAATATAAAGAAATGGTATATAGTAATTTTAAAAATTGTCTTTTCTTTGTAGTGTAAATGAAAATACTCTTTAAAAGTGAGAATGTATTTCTAGACACAAAAGGTATAGTTATTTTTTGTTCTTCATTGAAATTCTGATGAGAAATTAGGAAGATAAAGGAAAATGTTAGGAAATATAATCATCTTTGTATTGCTTCCTACAGAGAAAAGATTAATCACCTAAAATTAATTCCAAATCTTTAACTACAGAGTAATCTCCTTAGCTACTTTCCTCAGAAATGAGATAGATATGAGGTAGAGTTAAGGCCTTCTCCAGTTCTCTTCATCTCTAGGATTTTTACCTTAACTTCTCTCAAGTTCATGCATTCATCCCAAGAATAGAACTTTCTCTTCATTCTGAAATTAAAAACAGTTAAGTTTAGTGTGTGGGGACTGAAGATTTAAAAGCACAAATTAAACTACTGGCTTTCTTACTGTTATTAGTTCACTTTGGGCAAGTTACAATTCTCTCTCTTCCCTCCTCCTGAAAAGCAAATCACCTCCCTTCCACATATTTCAAGGCTATTTGGTGTAAGTTCATGACTATGTCATAAGTGTCTACGTCATTTTTAATACAAAAGTGAAAGAATTACCATTAATCTTCCTTTCTGGATGAATTCTTATATTTCTCTAATTAGTTTTACTGGGCCTTTCTACAAAGGCTCCTTCCAAAAGGCCCTCTTTCTAAAACTTAAAAGATAAATATGAAATACTATAATTAGGTGGAATAGAAGAAAATTACAAATTTTGGTAGCAAATTTAGTAAAATGTTTTCTCTGACAACTTTTATATCATTACCTCAGATTTAAACAAGAGGCCCATAAAATTAAGTGATTTATTTAAATCAGCAATAATTCAGAAGTAACCAAATTTTAGAAATAACTTTCTTGAATTTTGTTTTTACTGCCTCTCTTCCTTGCTAATGTTGGTTACCATTAAAGATGAATACATAAAAAGTGAATCTAGGGTAATAAATTCCCATACATATGCCACAGAAAAAGATTGTATTATTTATATGAATGTATTTTTAGTCACCACACAAAATGGGAGACAAGAAAAATAGGACTCATATTCTAAAAATATTTCTTCAGGTGTAGAAATTACAAGGCTAAATTATGAAAAATCAGAATCCTATATGTCCTACTGCTTTCATTTAGCATTACAATTTGCTATTGAGATGTTCTAAGATTCTCAGAAAGCTTAGAGTTATCCATATTTATTAAACTAATTCCTATAGGAATTATTCTGAGCCTGTACAAGAGTGTAAAACACAGGACAGGGTAAGGAAATAAGTAAAGGAAAGGCAGCATAAAAAATTAGCAACACACCATGGTGGTCAAGAAGGTAGCAGTGGATTTAAACCCTCACTCAGCAGCTCCCTTATTATATGACCTTGGATGAATGACTTAATGACCTCTGTGCCTCAGATTCCTTAGCTATAAAGTAGAAACTACTGCATAAGAAAAAGTTATTATAAACTGCCTAGCACTCAGTAAATACTAGACGTGACCAAGTCAATGATCTACAATAAGACACAAAAGCATCACTGTTTGCATATATTCTCAAGCAAACAAAGGAAAAGAAAGATCGGCTCCCATGGTGAACTTTGCAGTGTTGTATACAGTACCTTTTGATGGCCACCAGTTCCCCAGATTCATTACTCTTGCCCATCAGCACACTCCCATAGGTGCCATCTCCTAGCTGTCGCATGGTTGTATACCGGTTCATCTTGGAAAAATAATGCAGCAGTTGTTGATTACAATGGCTTCCTTGTGGGATACAAATTTAAATGCTTTTTTATTTTTATTTGTTTTTGCTGTTAGACTCTTGTTGCTACACTGGTGACAGGTTTGTCATCATTGAACATAGGTTCATTCCCAAGACTATGCAGGTTCATGAGTTACAGCAATAAGGAATCTGGCAAGGAAACAGTGCATCCATTCTTATAAATACCCTATAAAAAATAAGAATAAAAAGAACTTTTATTAAAGAATCTCTTCAAGAAATTTACTGGTAATATATAGCACAGAGAAAATTATGAATAATATAAATACTAACGTGTTAAACATTTGTCAGTAAATCATTTATGCTTTTTGGAATGAAGTTTACATTTAATAGACTGATAATACACATTTGGTTCTGTGCTATTTATTCGAGGAATGTTCAATAAATATCAGCCTAGTGATGTGTATGATTTCTTTTTTTTTAATATAATCTATATTATTCCAAATCAGACCTTGGGAAATCAGACATCTATACTATATCAATCCTTTGAATCAATTTCTGCACCATATTTAATTTGGACCATAACCCACTGTGTGAAACTCCTAGGCCACATCTCTTTGGAATCCAGGAATTTTAATGTTTTGGAAAAGTAATATGCTGCATACACTGTATGTAATGCAATGCTTCTCATTAGTCTCTTAATGTACCTACAGAAAAATACATGGAAAGTATACCAAGTAAAATAAATAAAGACTATGAACGCCCTCCCATCATTCAGGTCATATTTTGTTGCATATGAGTTTGCATAATTTTTAAAATTTCATCTTTCAGAGAGTTATGGATTTCAAAACTACAAATAAGCAATTATGGATATAATTTTAAGGGTACAGGTTTCAATAGGTTCTGATTTTATTATTATAATTACAGAAAAACAAAGCTCTAGGCTTAGTGTCTACTTCATTACATTTGTTTCTTCCCATTGTTCTTAGTCCCACATTTAAGAAACTGGTTCTCAGTTCATACCTATTTTTCATTCTTATTTTGCTTTTAAAAATATCTATTAATTCTGTTACAAGGCATTATGCTTAATTGCAGGATGTCTGACATCGTTACAATAGTGTGTTTTAAAATGCCTTTTATAATTTGCGACTTCATTCAAAGATTATTTTCCTTTCATTGCAGCACTGTTTCATTTCTACAAAATCAAATTAAATCACAGAAATTGCTTCTGTATTATATGCATAAATTAGGACAGACAGGGATGTGATGTAGTTGTCAATGTACCTGCACTTCCAACAACAGGTTTTCTGGAGAAAGAACAAACAAATGTAGAGAAGTACAGTAAAACTAAGTTGTTTCTTTTTTTTTTTCCACCCCCCCACCTCCCACCCAATCAAGCCCTCCCACCCCCCCTCCCTACCTCCCTCCCATTACCACCCTCCCCCTATCTTTTATCCATGTGTCCTTTAACTTTAATCCTATAAACCCCTCCTCCTCTCCCCTGAAATCCCTCTTCTCTCTCCTCTGGTCACTCTCCACCTGTCCTCTAATGCAGTGTCTTTGACTATAACTAAGTTGTTTCTTACATTCAGGAATATATTTGTCCACAGGAAACTTCAGAAAAACCCTGTAGGGCTTTTCAATAGCAGGGAGTGTTTTTATTTCATACAGATAAGAACCTTTTCAAAGCTACATGGGAAATAATTTAGGCTATGCTAACTCTGTGGCCAAGATCTTGAAAAAGAGATGATGATAGCAGCTTCCAGTTCTATTTAGGGGTTCCTCGTTTCTCTTAGCTTGCATCTGAGCAAATCGTTTATCAAACGGCAGCAAATGGTTCCCTGTTCATGCAGTTTTTGCAAGTGGTCTTTACATTACACATACACACAGACTCTAAATATTAAAGTATTAACATGGAGAAAGGCAGCATCCCTCGGCAGGGTACTTGACCAAAACATGTATTTGTTTTTATTAATTTTTCCTTTATATGTATAAAGAAATATAATTTTGAAAGATCTTTTGGGTTGTTTTGTACTATGTGCTATGATTAAACTATGGGTTGAAATGTATTTCTTCTGATCATTTAGGATTTTATGAAATCAGTATTTTGCAATTTACAATTAACATATTACTTAACATTCTTTTCTAGCTACTCTATTTAAGATGACATATACCTATCTTTTAAGGAAATGGCGCTCTTTATAGGTTTACTGCATAACCATACAGAGAATATAACTGTCCAAAAGGCTATGATGTCCATCATACCAGTAAAATTATAAAAAATACAGGATTAAATAACCTATCAATAATCAATCAGAGAATCAAAGATGGAGTCAGTCTGATACCTGCATTAGCCTGAAACTGTGTTCTTTCAGTGCAGTCCATAACTTCTAAACGACCCATTCTTATTGGCTTTTACAATCACTGATACAGCTAATTTTAATAAACCACCCCTCTTTTCTCTCAAACCATTCAGAATCTGCCCTAAAACAAAAGCTGCCCCCTTCCTACCTTAAGATTCCTAATCCAACTGCCTCACCCTAAAATACCAAGATCCTACAAATTGGAACACCAAGATTCCACAAATAGGGAAATGGTTTTCCCTAATTAATAAAATCCTGGGGCTACACCTAGTTCATCCTATACCTGAAGGACTTTGTAAAAACAACAGGCCAGAAACAGTGAGGGGAATGAAATTGTGAGTAAGGGAGAAGGAAGGCTACCTGGAGCTCCCCTCATGAGAATTTTATTTTTCACCTCACCCCAAAAATTATTTAATTAAGACATCAAATTAGATAATAGCATTGCTTTCTTTTGCAAATGTGTTGCATATGCAACAATTACTTTCACGTTAATACCTAACTGTAGGTCTAAGAGACAGAAAGTAAATGTAAGCAACTCTGCAAAAGGACACATTGCTTAAGAAGGAAACAGTAATCATTTAAAGAGGGAACAGTAGTCAAAACTTTACTTTACAATGACTTAGACTGTAAAAGTGGAATTAATTACCTCTTTCTCATTCACTATTAAGACAATGAACCACCACTATCACAAGCACCATTAGCACAACAGATCATTCAGTCCTTAATGCCTATCTGCATTTGGCCTCAAAACCCAGTTTTAGAGTGGCTTCTGGAAACTCCATTCCAAGCTTAACCAATGGACTTTCAAATATACACTGGAAATACAAGGTTCGTTTCAAGTGAGGGTGTCTATAGGGTAGGGTATAATCATATTCAGGGAAGAATAAACAACAAACATGGTCATTTCCCAGCTTCTTTCATTTGAGGGGTTGAGTAGTGAAAACTGTGAACATGACCCTACCTGATCTTTTAGTAAAACAAATTTACACGCCTGTGGTCCCAAAGAAAAGCTTTGGAAAACCTCTTTTGAGTCATATTAATTGAAAAATAAATAGCTCTCCAGGCTGAAATGCTGATCATTTCAGCCGTCCCCTTACCATGGTCTAATGTGAAGATGCATAAATATAAAGAGTTTTAAAAAATCATTATTCTCTTGTGCCTACTCGCACAAACAACTATTAATACTTTTATCAATGTAGCATGGAAAGGTCCTAAACTGATTACTAATCAAAAGCAGTATATGTAACTTAAGGAACATAGACTGCCTATGGGTTCCCAGTTCAAACACAGTATTTCTCTACAAGTTACATGTTTTTCTCTGTTGATCTACGGAAAGCTAATTCTGCAAAACAGATATGTATTAACATGATTTCTTATGTACATGAGTATTTCTATATATTTATTTCCATATATACATGTAACAAGGCAAAACGCAAGTACATGTAATATAACTACGATCTTCAACTTAACAGAACTGTTAGGTACTTGGAACTTCCTACAATCAAGCTACAATTATCTACTTATTCTCCTATGGGTTAAACAAACCTTATATTCTAATTTAAAGAAAGACACTTATTTAGAGGCTTACTAATTGACCTACATTAAATACCCATCAAATTTCTCTCCCGTTTCAGTTTTATTTTTATCTAAATGCACAATTACTTCTTATGTAAGTGTACAATTACCGTAAAGTTGAGCTTCATTCTCCACAGCTTCTGCCAGTTTAAGAGGGATTTAGACAGGGTTAAAGAAGATTAACATAGAGGGCAAAGGGAGGGCAAAATCCGTGTCTGCCACGGAAAAGACACTATTGGATGTCTTCAATTTGTGTTTGTAGAACCTACTGTATATTATTTTTTAAAAAGTAACGTTTTAAAAATCACGAAGTTGTTTAAAACGCAAAACAGAAAATTTCAAAGTAAATCATGTTTACAAAAATTAAAAGGGAAGCTTTTACAATGGAAAAACAAAGATTCCGTGTTAAAATACAGTCACAATCATTTTAAAACTAAAAACAAAAACCCCACCAGAGATGAAACATTCTTCCCAAGACCAACCGCCTGCAGGCAGTGAGTGGTCGCCTGCAGAGAAAACACGTGCCCCCTCCTGCCCACCACGCGGCGGCAAACCGAGGGGTGGCGGAAACAAAGGCAGGCGACCACTGTCCCCACGACTACTTTGACTCAACGGGTTGTTTGATTAAAATGAGTCCGATAACTTTGACTTTCATGATGATTCCGTTATCATTAGAACAAAGGTCTGCTCATTTAAAAGAATTATCTAAACACAATTACATAAATCTTTCCTTTTATAAATGAGATTACAAATCACTAAAAACCAGTTTTACTGGTACCCTCACCTTCCAACCCGACTTATTTGCAGTAAAGAAAGTTTTCTTTACACCCGTACTCTGATCCTTTTTGTGCAAAGAGGGTCCTTGAAAAGACTTCTCCCTCCATTTCTACTTTGTAGCAGTTCCGAACTCCTTTCGCCGCTGCCCCAGACCCGACCGCGCCCTCCGCGCACTCCTAAAAGGAGTTTCTGCTCCAGCACAAGCCGCAGAGCAAGCAGCGGACGCGGGAGCGTGGCGGGATCCTGGGCAGACGTCTGGGGGCACGGCCGCTCAATCAGATTGAGGACGTCCCGCCATCACTTCCCAACCGGCCCAACCACCAGCGCCAGACCGCGCCCGCCCGAGAGTGGTCGAGGGAGCGTCGCAGAGCCGCTGGGCCGACCCCTCCCGCCGCGCCGCGCCGCGCCGCCCCTCTCCGGGTCTCCTACCCCCGTCCCTTCCCTACCGGAGTGCAGGCCCCTTCTCTCCTCGGAGGTTGACTCCGGTGGGACTGGGCGTCGAGGGGACATGCTGAGCCGGCCTCGCACGAGCTCGGGCTGGGCAGGTGGGACAGAGGAGGCTTCGCAGCCGGTTTGGGGTACCTGCCCGCGCCGGCCGCTTACCTCAAATGCTCCGTGTGAAGCTCCGGCGTCCTGTGTGTTTCGTCTCCTAGGAAACAGCGGGAATGCGCAGCCCGCTAATTTACACTCGCCCACAGAGGGGCGTGGTCTATCCGGGCAAGCCCCGCCCCATCCTGCCCCCTGACCTCGAGGGACCTGGCTTCTTGGAACACCTGGATGTCTGTCTATTGAGCCAATTTGGTTGGTTGGTTTGCTGTTTATTTTGTTTGGTTTTGCTCCAATTCTTTCTACCAAGTCTTGCTTGATTCACTAAATCTGGTTTACAGGCTAGGGAAGGGGAAGAAAGAGGCATTATGCTTACCTTGTCCTTCTGTTGTTATGCATATACCACCTGGAGAAAAACTATTCTTGTGTTGCAGTTCCTTATATTGGTCAATTTTTGTTATCTCTTAGGCCACACTTCTAAATTTGTTTTCATTTATTGACTCGGTGCGCCTACTCTGTAGCAGTCACAGTGTTAAATGGTGGTATTGTGTTGGCCAAAAAGTTCACTTAGGTTTTTTCTATAAGAGACACAGTTTTTATTTTCACCAATAACTTTATTGATTTGGATATTTTGAGTATGTCAGCTATCTCTGACGTGGTAAAACATTGATTGTTCTCAATTAATGCCTTTATTTGGTCACTATCAGTTTCAACTGGTGTACCTGAGCACGGAGCATCATCCAGTGAGAAATCTCCAGCATAAAACTTCACAAACTACTTTTGACACATTGGATCAGTCACAGCACCTTCTCCATACACCACACATCTCTTTTTTGTGTGTGTGTTTCAGTTGCATTTTTAACTTTCTTAAAATATTAAGACAAAATATGCCAAAATGTTCATATTTTCTTACAACTTCAACATTAAAATAGCTACACAAAAAATCACCAATTTTGATTTTTTTTAATGTGTGCTGATATGACAGCTGTCACAATACAATCTAGCAAAATTGTTTCTAATGAAGTTAAAGACAACTAAGTGCTACTAGAGCCATCTTATAGGAAAAAAAAAACAAACAAGCTTTTTGGCCAACCCAATAATTACAAGAAAAATGAATGAATGTGAGAATAAATGAACAAATATTAACTAGCCTTGAGTTGCAAGAGGAAGGTACACATGTTACTGCAAAAAAATATAAATAAATAACACTTAAGACTAGCTAGCAAAAGTATATAAATCAGAAACATGATACATAAGGTAGTGATGTATCCACTTAGTACTTATCAATTAGATGTTAGGCTCTGGACTTGGCACTGAAAATAATGCCAAGGTAACAAGACAGACATGCTCATGGCCCTCTCACAGCTTAAAGTGAAATATGCAGGCTAAGTAAAAACCTTATGTTAGATCATGAAGGTCTTATATGTACCATTATGAAGCCTAATCCATACTATGCTGCAAAAGTGGATCACTGAAGAATTTTCCACAGAGAAGTGACATGTTCACATTCACATTTTAGAAAGATCACAAGAGTAGAAGTGGATTGGTGGATTTGAGCAGTGAGTCTGAAGGCAAGAGAAAGAAAAAGAGGCTACTGTAATTTATCATGAAGAAATGAGAATCCAACTATAGCAGCAATGATGGAAATAGGACAGAGAGGGACAGGTTTCAAGGGATATTTAGGGGTTAAAATTGATAGGACCATATGGCTTAGAGGAATGTTATCCATAACTAAGTTGGAAAATATTTGAAGAAGAGCAGATTTGAGGAGAGAGGGTGAACCCAGGTTTGAAAATTTTGTTCAAGAAAAATCCATTGGGGGTACCAAGAAAGCACTGTGAAATACAGATTTGTAACTTAGGGTTATGTCAGAGCTGGAATTACCAACATATTGCAAACTGTGGATAATGTCATGGTTTGGATGAGACAAACTAAGAAGAAAGGGACTGGGATTCTGGAAAATTCCCTCTTCTAAAGAATGGAAGAGAAAAATGGAAGTGAGAATGAAAGAAAATTCAGAGAAGCAGTAGGAGAGCTCAAAAAATATTTCAGTGAGAAAAGGTAGGTTTAAAAAAACAAGAAATGAGTAGGAAAACAAAAAGAGGACAGCATGCCTACTAGATACTGTGAAGTCTTCCTGCTTTGCAACAACTGGACCATGTGTAAAGCATAACTTTTATCACATTGTTACAACAGGAAGAACAGAAAATCTCTGACCACTCCCAACTCCTCCTAAAAGGTAACTGATACTGCAGCATGTGAGTAAACAAATGTGAAAGGCAAAGCTTGTCCAAAAGCAAATTCAATTTGAACATAGCAGCAAGAAGACTATGCTCTGGACCAGTGACAATGGGGCAGGCTGAGCTGAACTAGAGACTAAAAAATTAACCAGGGACCCTGGGAAGGGGCCTAGGCCAGTAGAACCATCTGAATCCCAGAAGAAACAAACTCAAGTGATCTTTGAAAAAGTATCCTCAGTTTAGGCCTCCAGAACATATGAGCCCATGACCATATGACAAGTGAACCCCTTCAAGTGAGAATTAGCAGAAAAAGCATCAATATGTTCAGGCTTTCAAGGATTTCTGAAATTGGAAATATTAACTTGAATGTAAAATAACTATGTTTGAAAAGTATACAGAATCACACAAATGAACCAAAGCTGACCAAGAATAGTAGAAAAGTAATCAAATAAACTGTTAAAAGTAACATCATAATTGTTAATATTTCTTAAAAGAATGAGTTAAATAGCATATTAGAACCAAAGAAAGAATTAGGGAACTGGCACAAAATCTACAGAAATTACCCAGAATGTAGCATAAGAGAAATGAAGATAGAAGATATTAATGAGAGATTAAAAGATATGATGGTAGAATGAAAAAGCCTGATATATGTCTAAATAGAGCCTAAGAAGTAGAGAATAGAGACTGGAGGAGAGGCAAGTTTTACAAAATTGTGGCTGAGTATTTTCTGCAACTAACTGAACATATGATCACCAAGCAGGGCAAGTGAAAACATACTCAGACTTCTGGTCAAGATGGAGACGTAGTTAGAAACACTGTGCCTCTTTGCACAACCAAAAGAAGGACAACAACAAATTTAAAAAACAAAAAACCAGAACTGACAGAAAATCGAACTGTATGGAAGTCCAGCAACCAAGGAGTTAAAGAAGAAATATTCATTCAGACTGGTAGGAGGGACAGAGATGGGCATCAGGTGTAGAAGGGTGGAAAAGACTCGTGGCAAGGCAGCAGATGGTGGCCAGGTCAGTACCACATTTGAGTGCAGACAAACCATGAGGAGCAACTGAGGAGTGAGACAGACCACAGGACCCAGGGTTCCATTGTGGGGAAGTAAACCCTCAAAGTCTCTGACTGAAAAAAACCTGTGGAGGTTGAGGTGGCAGAAACTCCCAGCCTCACAGGAGAGTTCGTTGGAGAGACCCACAGGGTCCTAGAATGTACACAAGCCCACCCACCCAGGAATCAGCACCAGAAGGGCCCAATTTGCTTGCGGGTAGCAGGGGAAATGACTGAAAACCAGCAGAGAGCAGAGCAAGCGGCACTGTTCCCTCTCAGACCCCTCCCCTGCATACAGCGTCACAGCACAGTGTGGGTTGCCCCGCCCTGGCTAATACCTAAGGCTCTGCTGTGGAGGGGCTCTGCCTGCAGAGTGAACCCACACAAAAAAACCCGGAATTATCATCTAGAGTGTAGGCCCCTGGTGGTACAGGCTCCTCCTGCTAATGTGAGTATCTGTATTGGTGTACCAGCTGGTGTTGTCATGAGAGGCCACATTCAGCTTCAGTGAATTTTTTCTGAAGACTCTCAATGCATTTGCCCATTTCTTGATGGGTAATTAATGGGTACAACTGACCGCATTGCACTGAGTGTTCAGCAGTTCTTGACCAAAAACAGCCTGACCCCTGTGCCCCTGTTCACCCGATCTCACCCCGAGTGACTGTTTTTTGTTTCTCCAGATGAAAAATTCTCAAAGGGAAACCTTTTGCCTATGCGGAAGAGGTAAAACAAAAAAATGGCAGAAGCACTAAGATCCATCAAAATTATTTTGAGAAGTGGAAAAAAGTTTCGATAGGTGTATTGCATCTAATGGAGAAGTACTTTGAAGGTGACTGACGTTTAAACACATAAAAATAAATACACAGTTTTTTATAAATAAATTCCTGGTCTTTTGGGTTCTCCCTTCATATGTACCCTGACCAGGAATGGAATCCGCAAACTCTGATGTACAGGATGATGCTCCAACCAACTCACCCCCAGTCAGGGCCTCACTCTATCTATCTATCTATCTATCTATCTATTTGTTTTTGAAAGTACACTTTATTTTATTTATTTTTAAAGTATTGTATTGATTATGCTATTACATTTTCCCAATTTTCCCCCCTTTATCTCCCCTCTGCTCTGCATCCCCAACCTTCTTACATTCCTCACCCTCCTCGTTCATGTCCATGGGTTGTACATATAAGTTCATTTTTTTTAAAAGATATTCTTTATATTATTTCTTAGATAGAGGGGGAAGGGAAGGAGAAAGTGAGGGAGATAAACAGTGTGTGGTTGCCTCTTGTGTGCCCCCTACTGGTGACCCGGCCTGCAACCCAGGCATGTGCCCTGACTGGGAATCAAATTGTCAACCCTTTGGTTCACAGGCCAGTGTGCTCGATCCACTGACCCACACCAGCCAGGGCCATATAAGTTCTTTGATTGCTCTGTTTCCTATACCATTCTTAACCTCTCACTGTCTATTTTTGCCTACCAATTATGCTTCTTATTCCCTGTACCTTTTCCCCCTTATTTTTCTCCTCCCCTTCCCCACTGAAAATCCTCCATGTGATGTCCATTTCTCTGATTCTTTTCCTGTTCTAGTTGTTTGCTTAGTTTTTGTTTTCATTGTTTTGTGTTTTTTTTAGGTTCAGTTGTTGATAGTTGTGAGTTTGTTGTCATTTTACTGTTCATAGTTGTGATATTCTTTTATTTCTTAGATAAGTCCCTTTAACATTTCATACAATAAGGGCTTGGTGATGAGGAACTCCTTTAACTTCACCTTATCTGGAACACACTTCATCTGTCCATCCATTCTAAATGAAAGCTTTGCTGGGTAGAGTAATCTTGGATGTTGGTCCTCGCCTTTCATGACTTCAAATACTTCTTTCCAGCCCCTTCTTGCCCACAAGATCTCTTTTGAGAAATCAGCTGACAGTCTTATGGGAATTCCTTCATAGGTAACTCTCTCCTTATCTCTTGCTGCTTTTAAGATTCTCTCTTCATCTTTAATCTTGAGTAACTTAATTATGATGTGCCTTGGTGTGTCCCTCCTTGGGTCCAATGTCTTTGGGACTCTCTGGGCTTCTTGGACTTCCTGGAAGTCTGTTTCCTTCACCAGATTGGGGAAGGTTTTTTTTCATGATTTGTTCAAATAAGTTTTCAAATTCTTGCTCTTCTTGCTCCTTCTGGCACCTCTATGATTGGATATTGGAACGTTTAAAGCTGTCCCAGAGGTTCCTAAGCCTCTGCTCATTTTTTGAATTCTTATTTCTTCATTCTGTTCTGGTTGGATGTTTATTTCTTCCTTTTGTTCCAAATTGTTGATTTGAGTCCTGATTTCCTTTCTGTCACTGTTGGTTCCCTGAATATTTTGCTTATTTCACTTTTGGTATCTTTCATTTGTTCCTTCATTTTGTGACCAAGCTCAATCAGTTCTGTGAGCATCTAGATTACCAGGGTTTTGAACTCTCCATCAGATAGGTTGACTATCTCTTCATCACTTAGTTCTTTCTCTGGAGCTTTGATCTGTTCTTTTATTTGGGCCATATTTCTTTGTTTCAGCCCACCTGTTGTGTTGTAAGGAGGCAGGGCCTTAGGTATTCACCAGGGCAGGGCAACTGTTTTTGCTGCGTTGTGTCTCTGTCTGTTGGGGAGGGGTCAGGGAGGGAATAATGCAGCTCACCTGCTCAGTTGCAGCCCACTTTCCAAGGGACTCTCATGTGAGGCTGGGAGTTTCTCCCGCTGTGGCAACCTCTGCCCTAGTTTACCACTAGCTCTTAGTCTTAGATTCCTGTTCAGCCAGCCCTACCTTCCCTCCAGTCCTCTCAGCCAGCCCTGCCGGGGTGTATGCCTCCTGGCCACAGGTCTCCTCCACCCACCTGCCTGCCTGTCTCATTCCTACTGTCTGGTTGAATGTTTCCTTAATTCCTTTGTCAAAGTTCCATGCAGTCTGATTTTCTGGCACTTCTAGTTGTTTATTGTTTTTAGATTGGTTGTTATCCTTCTTTTGGTTGTGTGAGGAAGGGAAGGGTTTCTACCTATGTCTCCAGCTTAGCTGGAACTGCTCCCCACTTTATTTTTAAACCAAAGGTTTTATTAAACATAAAAACTGGTATCACTGAAGAAGCCAGTTCCCTTAAACAAACAAACAATTTTCACACTAAACAATGTAAACTATTTATTACCATGTAAACAGGTTTTCCACTGAAACAGAGATGTGTTGGCTTTTTACCAATATTCACAGCTTGTAGCTTTTCATTGTTGTTGAGTTGAGAGAGAAAGAAATACACCAATTTTTTGTTTTACCCATTTATGCATTCATTGGTTGATTTTTGTATGTTTCCTGACTTGAGTTTGAAATCACAACCTTGGCACATCAGGATGATGCTCCAACCCACTGAGCTACCCGACCAGGGCACAGCTTGTAGCTCCCTACCAGAGCAAAGATGTCAGTGCCGTTCAGTGATATACAACCACTGCATCTTGGCTAAGTGCCACCCCAGTACTAAAACCCTCTACACCTACCTTAGAAATGTCCCAGAGGTTGCAGGCAGAAACCAGGAGGGACACACACCCAAGAGGTCAAAAGTCATTGAATCCAAAACAGTCAGTTGGAACTTTAGGCACAAAACTTCCCTGTGGAGGACTATGATCATCTTGAAGCTGCAGAAATGGGAACTTGAGATCTGGCTTATCTGTCAAAAAGCAACTACTTCACTGCATTATGTTTAAACAGACTATTCAGTTGACTTCATTCCTGTCACAAGTAAGACTAGAGCCTGTCCTGCTTAGAAGGAAGTAATAAATTATATCACCTCAAGTATGTTGGCTTCTGTCAAATGAAATTGTGGAACTGATCTTTATCAATATTTTTTTAGGTCCAGACACTTTGTTTATATATTTTATTCACTGACATAGAAGATTTTACTGTAATATGATATATCATTAAGTTCTTGCCTAAATCAAAACCTGAAATAAAATTTTAAAATACTTCAGGGACATCATAAAGACAAGTGACTATGGAAATCCTAATATTTATTCCCAACTTTTTTTATTTTTTAAAATGCATACTTCTTGATTGGAGTCACAGTGGAACATTTAGGTGAGGTTATGTTTTAAAAAATCTTGGGAAATCAATGGAGCTCTTTCAGCACAAGAGGTGCATGTAAGCTTCAGATTTTCAAAACACCATACAAGTCTTTAGTAAGTGTGGTGCTTAATTGGCTTCTTGCAGAGATTTTAAAGATATTTATTTAGATATGATTTTGTTTAAATATCAAGATATATAGGTATTTTAAATAAAAAGAGCTTTTCTGTTGTTTATTGAGTTATAAATTAAAAATTAGCAAATCTATTAGATATTTTTACAACACTCACACTCATTTTTTGTTTACTTGTGAACAGGCTTATAAAGCCTAAATCTTGGGGGAATTAGGAAAAGCAAAGTATTTTTTTTTTGAAGATAAATGATCATCTTTCAAAATAAAAACATAACTGTTAAAAACTAAGCGGCAAAGGAGAAGGAGGCTGATTCATGCTACCAAACTCAGATGAAGTTCAGCAATTGAGTATTTTGAGGGACCACAGAAGGTGGTTGGGGTGGGGCCGAAGAAAAGAGAATTGATTGAAAGTCTGTAAAAGAAACAGACCTCATATCTTATCCTTTGGCCCACCCAGCCAGGCAGCTGTCCCTCCCTGCTCAGCAGAAGAGCAGATAAGGTGCAGGCTGAAATCAGGTAGGTTTAGAAAACTACTGCAGTTTGAATGGTGAGACCCTAGGCCACTTTCTCTGCTTTCCAGAAAGACAGCAACTGAATTATGCCATAGGTAACAGAACAATACCCTCTGGGAAAGTGAATTGAAACCAGAAAAAATCCTGCGTATACTGACAGTTGAGTCCCCAAATTGACAAACCCCACCTAAGTAAAGAATCTGAGACTCAGGAGGAAATTCTGTGATTCAGAGGAAACAAAAGCAATTCAGGGAACATTAAAAAAATAACAAAAGTAAAGCCCTGGCTGGCGCAGCTCAGTGGATTGAGCGCGGGCTGCGAACCAGGCATCGCAGGTTCGATTCCCAGTCAGGGCACATGCCTAGGTTGCAGGCCATGTCCCCCAGCAACTGCACATTGATGTTTCTCTCTCTCTCTCTCCCTCTCCCTTCCCTCTCTAAAAATAAATAAATAAAATAAAATAAAATAAAATAAAATAACAAAAGTAAAGCACACCCAAAACTATAATTAATGTTCTTCAGGACATAAAGAGAAAATATGGTATCCATGAAACAGAAAGAGGACATTATAAAAGGAAGTAATATTCAGGGAACAATAAAGAACTCTTAGAAAAATAAAACCAGGATAGCAGAAATATAAAATAAATTAATAGAATAGTTTAAGATAAATTTAAGAAAAACTACTGTAAATTGAATTGAATAACATACAGTTTTTTAAAAAATAAACAGAAGAGAAATGATTAGAAAATGAGAGAATCAAGTCTTTTGTCTAACTAATGATTGTGCAGGAGAAAAAACGGGCGAAAGGATAAAAAAATCAAAGAAATTATACAAGAAAAACACAGAATTGAAGGATACTTATTTTCAGATTAAAAGAGCCCACCAAATGCCTGGTAAAAGAATAAGGGCAGTGGGACTTGAAGATACATCACAGTGAAAATTTTAAAGGCTAGTGATAAATAGAAGATTCTGAAAGCTTCCAAAAAGGGAAAAAAACGAGTCACACACAAATCATTAAGAATTTCAGTGGTAGCCGATGCTGGAAACTGGGAAAATAACTAAGCAAATAAACAGCAGAGCAATGCCTTCAAAATCTGAGAAAAATTATTTTTCACCTTGAATTTGAGGCATGTGTGCTCCTTCCATAAATACTCCCATATATACTTTCTCAGCATGTTTCTAGAAAATGTGATCCACCAAAAGAAGAGATAAGACTAGAAGGAAGATGTAGGGTTCTGGATAAAGATGATTTAACATGGGAGAGAAGGGAAAAAGAATCCCAGGTAATGGTAGTAGAAACAAATAGCAGTCTAAACTTGTGGTTCAGAAATATGGAACTAAATACCAGCAGAATGCTCAAAAGATTTGAAAGTGGTTTCCTCAGGCTAGTGGGAATTAGACATAAGAAAGGTAGCCCATTATAATACTATTTTTTATGTGTATATGTAGAAACACATAGTAAGAAGTAGTTTTAGAAAAAATAATATTAGCATGCAGTGGTTCCCTGGTTGTAGGTATTGCCTATTGCAATGAGGATTCTGTTATGATAACATACTGGTTCTAAGAAATTTTTTATGTTGTCTGGCTTTTCAGAGAATCATCTTAGAGTCAGCTGAAATATGCTTAAAACTTGAGTATGGTAAATATTCGCAGCTTAAACTGCTTCTGCTAGCTAAGGACGATTATACAGTAGAGCAAAAATAGTTTACAAACAATTACTAATGAAAAATGGCAGTTCAGGAAATTTGTTGCTGTTGTTTTTATTAGCAATGAAGAGACTAGACAATTTAACAGCTCCCCATTTCCACACCTCAACAAAGACAATTTCAGATTTTGGAGCAACCTGAATTGTTTTAATTTTCACCACACTTTTTAGGTATGGATTTAACTTACGCTTGAAGCCAAATGACAAATACTGGGGGAGGAATATCACTGAATTTGATCAGTGGGTTGCACTCCCTTACTGACTATTCTAGGAGAAAGTTGCAGCATCAATGTGTGCAAGATCTCTACATACTTCCCTGCTCTTTGCCTCACCAAGATGCGGTAGGACACTGAGTGATCCACAGTGTGTAATCCAAATTAATACTCCTTCCACAAACCTAAAAAAAGTTTGTAAGTGTCTTGGAGTAACATCAGATGTGTATCCATACACATCTTCAAGGACATAGCAGTTTCTCTCCAAAACACTCACAGTGGGAATAAAGGAATTCCTTTTGACTATTCTTTTCTGAAGTTATTTCATTTCTAGAGGAATATTCATGTAGAGACTTCTATTTTAATTTGGGAAATGCAAGGAATTCACTTTTAAAAAATTTGAGGTAAAATTTACATACACTGAAATGCCAGATCTTAAGTGTACAATTCATTGAGTTCCTATAAATCGATATACTTGTGTTATCAAAATCTTGATTAAGACATAGAACCTTCACTTCACTCCAGAAAGATCCCTCATGTCTCTGACCAGCTAATTCCAACTCCTCTTTCCTATGGGCAATCTTCATTGACTTCTATTACCATAGATTAGTTTCGTCTGTTCTTGAACTTCGTGTAAATGAAGTTGTTTTCCATAAATAGTTGTTCATATGGAAAATAGTATAATTAATAAATCATAATACAAGAATAAACTGCTTTGCATACTCACAACTTTGCCCCACCCTGTAACATCATAGAGGATGTGCTCTTCTGTGCCCTGATGCTTTTGCTGAACATAATGTTTTAACATTAATCTTTATTGTTGTTTTTATCTGTAGTTCAATTATAGAACAGCATTCCATTGTATGAATTTACCATAATTTATTTATTCATCTTCCTATTCACTGACATTTGGTTAAAACAAATAAAACTGCTATAATAATTCTTGTACAAATTTTTTTTTGTGGAAATATGTTTTCATTTCTTTGGGGTAAATACCTAGGAGTGAAATTGCTGTATCATAAGGGAAGTATATGTTAAACTTTAAAAGAAACTGTCAAATAGTTTTCTAAAATAGTTGTACCACTTAATGGATTCTACCAGCCGTGTATGAGAGTTCATGTTTGCTCTACATTCTTGCTAACATTTGGTGTTATCCTTTAAAAGAGAAAATTAGCCATTCTACTTTTTGCAAAATATCTCATTTAGTTTTAATTTATATTTCCCTGATGACTAATAACATTGAGCATTTTTTAATGTACATATATATTAGACGTTCACACATTTTCTTTTGTGAAGTATCAGTTCAAGTTTTGCGGGGGGGCAATTTTTTGCTGAGTTTTTGTCTTCTTAGTGTTTAGATTGAGTTTTTTTATGTATTCTACATAGAAGTTCTTTGTCAGATATATGTTTTGCAAATATTTTCTCTTTGTGGCTTTTTCTTTTTCTTAGTGGTCTTGTTTGATGAGCAGAAGTTTCACATCCTGACAATGTCCTACTTATGATTTTTTTCTTTAATAGGTAGTACTTTTTGTGCTCTCATTAAGAAATCTTTGCCTACCACAAGTTGCAAAGATATTCTCCTATTTTCTTCTTGAAGCTTTATAGTTTTAGCTTTTAGATTTAGGTCTATGATCAATCACAAATTAATTTTTGTGTGTAGCATGATGTAAGTGTTGAAGTTCATTTTCCCCCAGGTGAATATGTAGTTAAAGCAAACTTAAGCTGGGATAAACTGCACATGAAAGTGCTATATCTTGTTTTTAATGTATTGTTTGAATTCAATTCAATAATATTTTGGTAGAGATTTTTCAATTGTGTTCATGAAGGACATTGAACTGAAATGTTTTTCCTTACCGTACTTTGTCAAATTCTCATATTAGGGCTGTGCTAGGCTCATCAAAACAGCTAGAAAGTGTTGCCTCCTCTTTTACTTCCTGAAATAATTTGGGTAGACTGATATTATTTCTAATTTAAACATTTGGTAGCATTCAACACTGAAATCATCTAAGCCAAGAGTTTTCTTTGGAGAAAAGTTTTTCATTATAAATTTACTTTCTTTAATAATGTTAGACTTATTCATAATTTAAAAAATTTTTATGTCAGTTGTAAAGTTTTTTTTCAAGGAATTTTCTGATTTCATCTCAGTTGTTCAATTTACTGGCTTCTGGTTATTCATAATATTTCTTTATTATCCTTTTGATGCCTGTAGGGAGTTTTCATTGTACCTTTATTTATTTAAAAAATTTTTTATTTACTTATTTTTACAGAGAGGGAAAAAGAGGGAGAAAGAGAGGGAGAGAAACATCTATGCAAGAGAGAAACATCGATCAGTGGCCTCTTGTATGTGTCTGCGTGTGCCCTGACTGGGAACCAAACCAGCAACATTTGCTTTGCGGTATGACTCCCATTCAGCTGAGCTGGTCAGGGTTGTACCTTTATTTATGAAAAACACTTCTGCTGCATATGGCAGTCTGGGTTGATGTGTTATATTTTCTTCCAGAACCTTGAAGATGCTATTCTGCTCTCCATTATTTCTAAGGAAAAGCCAGAAGTTATTCGTATAATTTTCCCTCATTTTATCTGAAGATTTTAAATTTGTTCTCTTTATTTTTCAGATGTCTGACAGTGATGAGCACAGGTGTGATTCTGTTTGTATTTGTCTTTTGGAGATGCACTGAGCATTTTGAGTCCATTGATGGTTTTCAACTGTTTTTGGAAATTTATGAGTGTTGACTTTGCTTTAAGTAGTCATTTACTGGCTAATCACCTGAAACTTATGGATGATTGCTTGGTATTACACTTTTAAAGGTGGGTTTGTTTTAGTTTTTTGCTGTTAGTTTTAGGGTAAACTCTGCTACATCTAAGATATAACATTTACCCGCTATGGCCATTTTAGGGCTTTGATGGAAAGCCTATGGCATTACCAGATGCTTCTGAATGGGTGAGACACAAACCGCAAATGTCTTCTCCTTCACAGTGGGGAGTTGGGAAGGTGTGCTCTGCTTTGGCAGCTTTCCAGCTGCTGCTTCGCCCTGGTCTTCTTGCAGCCCTGGTCTTCTTGCAGTCCTGTCAATGCAAGCAGCGTTCACAGGTCAGGCAGGAATTTAAGGTGAATTTATACACAGCTTTTGGGACTTTTTCTCTGTAGCTCCCTGTATTCCCAGATTCCTCCCTTCAGTTTCCAGCTACTTTGACAGCTCCAGACTTCATCATCTGACAAGCTCAACCACTGCAGCAGCACACTCCTGTTCTAGCAGCTCCACGCCATTTGGACGAGGCATGCTCTCAGGAGACAAATGTAAAAACACGAACTGTAGTCATTGTGGCTCCCTGCTCTCAAGGCTCCAGTCCCCTCCAATTTCTACCTAACTTGGGGATTTTTTCCACGGCCTTTAAGTAGTTAAACTTTATATTTGTCCAGAGTTTATAACTGTTACCTGAAGGAGAGTTAGTCCAATATGAGCCACTCTACAATTTCTAGAATGAGAAATTTGAGATTTACTTTTAAGTATTGATATTCCAAATATTTCAGAACAATATAGTGTTTTATGACCCAAATATTTTTTATGGATTGATATGTAGATTTGTAACAGCAAAATGACAAAACATGTATTCTAATTCTCAATATAGTATCAACATTTGCAGTAGTTTAATGTAATCATCCTTGGGATTCCTCCCTACGCAACCTTATCCTTGCATTTTCCACAAATTGTTTCAACCTCAAATAATCAATTTTTAGTGGTTAATCTTAATAGAGATTTCTTTAAATTCTCCTTACAGGATTTATCCTTACAGGATACACAAAAGTGTATATTTTTAAACTACCAGCATATCTCTTATCAAAGCTTGGCCAAATATTCTTCCATACATGATTGTTATCAAGACAATGGCTGACCTAGCAGCTTCATGCTTTTTAGATGGCATTTCACACTGAAGCTTTTCTGTTTCTAGAAAGATAAGCATTCTTTTTTTTTAAGATTTTATTTATTTATTTTTAGAGAGGGAAGGGAGAGGGAGAGAGAGAGAGAGAAACATCAATGTGCGGTTGCTGGGGGACATGGCCTGCAACCTAGGCATGTGCCCTGACTGGGAATCGAACCTGCGATGCCTGGTTCGCAGAAGATAAGCATTCTTGAAGAAGATGTCATTACAGGGCCTTCTCAGAACTTCCAGTTGATAATACTTTGTAAGTCTAATAACAATTAAGAACCTCTGAACTTCTTGCTGATTTAAGATCAGCAATAAAATAGTTGAGAAGTAGACTAAGAAAATAATTAACACTTGCATATGTCCTATTTTCCAAACACAATTGTGTTCTATTAAAAATACTTTTTTAAAAGTGTCTTTGGTGCTTCAGAGGGGTTAGTAGGCCAATGATTGCTGCTGCATTCTATTCATGACTGTTATGGATCTCTTCATTTTTAAAAAGATTTGATTCATTTATTTTTAGAGAGAAGGAAAGGGAGCAAGAAAGGAAGGGAGGGGAACATCGATCAGTTGCCTCTCACATGCCTCCAACCAGGGACCTGACCGGCAACCCAGACATGTGCCCTGACCAGGAATCTAACTGGTGACCTTTTGCTTTGCAGGGTAATGCTCAACCCCACTGAGCCACACCAGTCAGCATGGGTACAGATCTTTCTCTGGGAGTTTCATCTGCACCACATGGCATGAAGTGTCTATGGTTCCATAGCCAACCGAGTGGGTATGGATGTAGAATGTAATGGATTATGATGTCAGAATTATTTAGAGACCAGAAATAGAATAAAAATAAAAAATAAATAAATAAATACTATTCTTTATAGGAAAAAAGTTGTGGATGAAATTTTTAGAAAGTATTCCTACTTCACAAGTATTTCTGCTGTCTATTAAATCCTACAGTGTAGTGGGGTAGCCTCCTACTATAAAGGCTAAATAAAAAATGGAGAATTCATCCCTTACTTCATTTCTACATTTTAAAATTTATTTCTTAATTAATTAGGAATTTCCCTCAGGGGACATTTAAAGCAGGGGCTGCACACAGCCCAGGATGGCTATGAAGGAGGCCCAACACAAGATTGTAAATTTACTTAAAATGTTATGAGATTTTTTTGTGTGTGATTACATGTCACATTGTATTTAATGTGTGGCCCAAGACAACTCTTCTTCTAGTGTGGCACAGAGACACCAAAAGTTTGGACACCCCTGATTTAAAGAGTAAGAGGTAATTGTGGGAGTTCAAATTAGATCTGTCCATTCTTTGCTAGATATTCAAAGTAGAATGCATGATACTACAAGCCAGCAACATTTTTGATTTATGATCTATTGCAAATACCTGTGAAATAACCTTGAAATAATTTTCCTGGCATCTGCACAACTGATACAGGTCACTGATAACATTTGTTATTCTGTCACCACTTGCTACTCCCTTCAGATTCAGCAAATGCCTGATATAACATTTCACAGACTCATAGCAACTTGTCTTCATCAGAGAATTGAATCTCCAGGGTCTCACAGCCATAACTTACAGTCAGGGGTATATCTCCCATGTTCTACACCATCAGTGCAAAGTGTAGAAGAATGTCATTAGCTACCAAATAGTAGCAGAGTAAGAATTACAGATTACTAAGGTAAACGAAAAGTCTTTTTTTTTTTTAAAGATTGTATTTATTTATTTTTAGAGGGGGAAGGGAGGGAGAAAGAGAGAGAGATAGAAACATCAATGTGTGGTTGCTGGGGGACATGACCTGCAACCTAGGCATGTGCCCTGACTGGGAATCAAACCTGCGATGCCTGGTTCGCAGCCCGCAGTCAATCCACTGAGCTACACCAGCCAGGGCGAAAAGTCTAATAGTAACTTGGCATATTATTAGTTTTCTTTTTTCTCCATATAAAATACATTATATTTTTTAGCACCTAATCTTGCCTAATCTTAAATAGTATTAATTAATTTTGTCAAAATAAGTTAAACCTTCAAAGTGTCAATATCCTAAGTTGTGTTTTTATGGATAAGGTAGATTTTAAGTCTGACTTTTGTCCTGAACAAATCATGAAAGAATACAAAACAGGAGATGTGTGATGGAAATTAATATTTGCAGTGTTGGAGTGTCACCGTTTATCTTCCTCCTAAGGATGTACAGAGTCCCATTTTGAGAGGGCTTAACTTGATTCATGATTCCAAGGTCCAGGGGAAAGGTTCTATCATAACAAAATGCTCTTGCTTACCACACGCATTTTTTTCTCCCAGTCTCTTCCTTTGTACCTTAAATGGGTTGATTCTAAGCAAACTTCTACACTGCCTCCTGTTTCCTGGCTCACATTCCCACTTAATTATTTCAGATTGTAAAGAACATATTTCCCATGTTCCCATACAAGTGTTCCAGGTAATTTAGAATGTCTGCCCCCGAATAAAAGGAGAAGGGAAGGAACTACAGCCCTTAAACCATCCACAAAAAGGAACTGTGTACCTGATTTTCACAGAGCACAAAATCTGAGTCCAAACCCCCACTCTCACTAAATAGCTATGTGAACTGTGGAAAAATCTATTTTCATGCTCACTATTTTCAGTTTTGTGTAAAGATCATGTTCCTAAACTAAAGACCATGTCCCTAAACTCTACACTAAACTACTTAATGCCATCTCGACTCAAGTAATGCCACTACTGCAAACCTTTCCAGACTTTATCATGTCCCATCTGGGTCTTTTTTTCTAGCTATTACTCTAACTATTTTCTAACTATTTTTTTCTATTACTGGACCCTTTAATCCACATTTATTAAGTGTAATGGTTAATTTTATGAGGTCACGTGGCTAGGCTACAGTGCACAGTTGTTTGGTCAAGCTTTATTCTAGATGTTTGTGAAGGAATTTATAGATGGGAATCAACATTTAAATCAGTAGGCTTTGAGTAGAGCAGATTACCCTCCATTCCTCCATTATGTAGATGGGCCTCATTTAATCACTTCAAGGCCTTAAGAGGAAAGACAGGTTATTAAAAGAAAAAGCAGTTTTACCTCCAGACTGCAAAAAAGATTTGTTGATGATGGCCATTCTCACTGGTGTGAAGTGGTATCTCATTGTGGTTTTAATTTTCACCTCTCTGATGGCTAGTGATATTGAGCATCTTTTCATATGTCTCTGAGCCCTCTGTATGTCCTCCTTGAAGGAGTGTCTGTTCAAGTTCTTTGCCCATTTTTTAATTGGGTTGCTTGTCTTCTTAGAGTTCTTAGAGTCGTGTGAGTTCTTTATATATTTTGGAGATCAAACCCTTGTCTGAGGTATCATTGGCAAATATGTTTTCCCATATGGTTGGTTCTCTTTTCATTTTAATGCTGGTTTCTTTAGCCACACAGAAGCTTTTTAATTTGATTAGGTCCCATTTGTTTATTCTTTCCTTTATGTCACTTGCTCCAGGGGACATATCAGTGAAAATATTGTTGTGTAGAATATCTGAGAGTTTCCTGCCTATGTTTTCTTGAAAGACTTTTATGGTATCATGACTTATATTTAAGTCTTTTATCCACCTTGAATTTATTTTTGTATATCGTGTAAGTTGGTGGTCAAGTTTCATTATTTTGCATGTAGCTGTCCAACTTTCCCAATACCATTTGTTGAAGAGGCTGTTTTTACTCCATTTTATGCCCATGCCCCCTTTGTCAAATACTAATTGACCATAAACACTTGGGTTTATTTCTGGGCTCTCTATTCTGATCCATTGATCTATGTGTCTGTTCTTATGCCAGTACCAGGCTGTTTTGAGTACAATGGCCTTGTAATACAGTTTGATATCAGGTATTGAGATCCTTCCTACTTTGCTCTTCTTTCCCAAATTGCTGCAGCTATTTGGGGTAATTATGGTTCCATGTAAATTTTTTGTGTGTTTGTTCTATGTCTGTGAGATATGCCATTGGTACTTTAATAGGTATTGCATTGAATCTATAAACTGCTTTGGGTAGAATGGACATTTTGATGATGTTAAGACTTCAACAAACAGCAAGTGTTGGAGAGGTTGTGGAGAAAAGGGAACTCTAGTGCACTATTGGTGGATTATAGACTGGTACAACCACTATGGAAAACACTATGGAATTTACTCAGAAAAGTAAAACTGGAACTGCCTTTTGATCTGGAAATTCCACTGCTAGGATTATATCCTAAGAACCCTGAAACATCAATCCAAAAGAACCTGTGCATAGGAAACCGAACCTGCGCCCACAGATAGGTTCTCCCATAGGGAATCAGACCTGTGTTGTACCTAGACTGCTTTGAGACTTGCTTTTTGCAAAACTCCCTCACCCTGAATTGAGGTAACATATGTTTACTGCATATCTTTAAAGTAACTTCCTAAAATCCATGCTAAACCTTCCAAGGACGAGTGTAACCAGTTCAACCACTTTTCCTCTGAAATCCAACATACTCTACAACCTAATCGAAAAGCACTCAGTGTTGTTGGCCCTTACCTGGGCTGATGCATGCACTCCCATCAAGTTGGTGTGTTGTCCACAATGACGGCTCATATCCCTGGGTCCCTGTTCCAGGGTACTAGCTGACACAGTCACAGGCAAGCAGTGTTCCCTTCATTGTGGATGAGACATGAGACAAATTTACATGGACTACCGAGTCCTGTGGAGGAAAAGGGATAGCATGACCACTCTCTCAAGGGGAGAGTGCCTTGGAGTGCCTCGACCACTCTCTCAAGAGAAGAGCACCCTGACCCTTTACTTGACAAGCTTTTATTGCTTTTTCTGGGCACATTACATGATGATCCTTATTTACCATGCACAGGTTCACTTTAGTTGATTACCTTTTACAGAAACAAAGGAGAGGACGCCACTAATCACATAACAGAAGAAGGATATTTGCAAATGCAAAGGGAAAAGTGGTTGAATGGGTTACACTCGTCCTTGGAAGGTTTAGCATGGATTTTAGTAAGTTACTTTTTTTTTCAGATTTTATTTATTTATTTATTTTTAGAGATGGTGGGGAGGGAGAAATGGAGGGAGAGAAACATCAATGTGTGGCTGCATTTCATATGCCATCTACCAGGGACCTGGCCTGCAACCTAGCCATGTGCCCTGACTGGGAATTGAACCAGCAACCCTTTGGTTTGCAGGCTGGTGCTCAATCCACTGAGCCACTTCAGCTAGGGCAGGAAGTTACTTTAAAGGTATGTGGTAAATGTTTGCTGCCTTAACTCAGGGTTAGGGAGTTTTAGCAAAAAGGAAGTCTCAAAGCAGTCTAGGTACAATGAAGGTCTGATTCCCCACGGGAGAACTTATCATTGGGTGTGGATCCTGTCTGGGCCCATGGCACACAGAATAGTCTCGTATATCTATGCACTCCTGTATTCATAGCAGCACAACTTACAATAGTCAAGGGTTGGAAGCAACCCAAATGCCCATCAATAAATGAATGGATCAAAAAACTATGGTACATTTACACAATGGAATTCTACGCAGCAGAAAGAAAGAAGGAGCTCCTACCCTTTGCAACAGCATGGATGCCACTGGAAAGCATTATGCTAAATGAAATAAGCCAGGCAGTGAAAGACAAATGCCATATGATCTTACCTTTAACTGGAACCTAATCAACAAAACAAACAAACAAACAAAATATAACCAGAGACATTGAAATTGGGAACAAGCTTACAGTAACCAGAAGGGAGAGAGGAGGGGGAAATGGGGGAAAGGGGTGAAGTATTTACAGGAACAAATCTAAAGGATATATGGACAATAACAATGGTGGGTGAAAACAGGGGAGGGAGGTGGAGAAGTATGGGGTGATGGGGAAGGGTGGGGGAAAAGGCAGAAAACTGTACTTGAACAACAGTAAAAGTCAAAAGTAAAAAAAAAAAAAAAAATGCTGCAACAAAGAAACCCTGAGGAGTTTTCAGCCTGCCCTCCTGTAGAACTCAGAACTACAAATCAACTTTTGTCAGAATTTGTTGCCTATGGGCCTGCCCTACAGATTTCTGACCTGACAGTCTGAGGACTGTGTGTCATTTCTTTAAATCTCTCTCTCTCTCTCTCTATCTCTATCTATCTCTATCATCTATCTCTCTAATCTATATATCTCCTAGAAGCGTCTTCCTCTGGAGAACCCTAACTAAAACATCAAGCAACAAAAGTTTTTCCTTTTTTCATCCTCCTCTTTATTATTTTCTGAATATGTTCCAGGTTACTAATACATCACCTCATATATACACAGTGTAATAAATACAAGGTGGAGCAATATTATTCCCATCTTATCATAGCCCCAGTATAATTTTGTGCTTAAGTCTTATATAGAGAAAGAGCCTGTTTTAAGGTCCCATGTTACTATTTTGTGTCTTAAACCAGTCACTTAACTCCATCTTAGTTTCTTTGAATCTCTATGTGAGGATAATAATAGTAACTACATTGCACTATTTAGTGATTGAGAATAAAGAGATACTCTATTCTAAGGGAAGAACCAGTTCTTTGGCTTTAGCAACAAGTAATCATCAGAATCAGGTTTAAACCCACCTGGATTAATCAATGACACTTGCCACAGTAACTGTTAAACCAGCCAGAGACAGCTCATACTTCAAAACAGTTAATTAGCAATAGACCCACTGAATAACTATACTTCTAAAGGGCAGCCTATCAAGTGTCTTACTGGAATAACTGTTTCCAAAGGTAAATATCAACAGACCCATCGCTAATACCTCTGCTTCTGAACATGCACCAGTATCTGAACTCTGTGTTGGCCTCAACCCTATGTAATCACAGCTCTCTGCTCTGCTCAGACACAGCAGCTTATGAGCACAGCTGTTCCTTGTTTACCAGTAATTTCAGCTCTGTTTCAGGCATTCATTGGGGGTCACATCTTTTGACAGAGAATAAAATTGGATCATATATGAAACATATTTAGCATGATGCCTAGCATAGAGTAATCAATAAATGTTAGCTACTATCTTAATATACAATTTTGTTGGTGTCCTCAAAAGTTACTTTGGCTTTTTTGCTAGTAAAGACTGTCAGCCTGGGAAGAGGTTGAGGTAGATACTCACACACAAAATGACCATGAAGCCGACATCAAATTAGGCCTGGAGGTGGCTGGAGAGAAGAATAGCCAATCAGGGAGAATGATTAAGACAATAGCAGTTCACAGGGAAGGCCATCGTGTCTAGATATGCTCCTGCCTGCTTCATGAGCTGCTGTCTGAAAGCAACCCTATCATACCATTGAATCACCATGTGAGTTCTTTCCTCAGGGGCCCCCAGTGACCCATCAACCCCAAACTGCCGAGTGTGTGTGTTAGACCCCAAACTAGCAAGACAGGACCATTATCCTATTGTATTTCATCTTGCTAAAATTGCTTCAATGCACCGGAATGGTTAAAATCCAATATAAGAAAATACCTTCAAACATATGCTGAAGCAGGATATAACAGGGTTTTAGGCACACATATAAGGATGTTTGCCCTTCTAGTGAGAGGCTCTGCTCTATTATTCCTTTGTGTGTGGGATCCTGCTGACAAAGAGGGGACCTGGGAAGGTAGAATATTTATTGTATACTTTAAATAGACTTTATTTTTTAGAAGTTTTAGATTTACATAATAACTGAGAAAGTACAGAGTTCACCTATACTCTGCACCCAGTTTCCTCTATCACTAACATCTTAATAATGCATGGTATACTTGTTACAATTAATTAATACATTATTATTAAAGTTCTTATTTTATTCTGACTTCTTCAGTTTTTACCTAGTGTCCTTTTCCAGGATACTGCATTACATTTAATTTTCAGACATGTCTCTCTCTTTTTCTCTCTCTCTCTTTTTAAAATGCTCACCTGAGGATATGCTTATTGACTTTTTTTAAAAATCCTCACCTGAGGATACACAGGGGTCAAGAACAAATAATGCCCCTTTTATTACAAAATCTTATATCACAAAGTCATTAGCATGTAATTCTGTAACATGACAACATCACACTGAAGCACACCATATGACATTTTAGCTGAAATGTTGAAATTAAAACTATAAATTATTACAACCATATTATTACCCTACCAATAACAGTGAAGCAAACCTTACTTCTGTAAGACTCTGTATTTATCGATTTTCAAGAGAAGGAAGTGGGAGAGAGAGAGATGAGAGAGAGAGAAGGAAGGAAGAAAGGAAGGGAAAGGAAAGGAAGACAGAAACACCTATTGGTTGCCTCCTGTACATGCCCCAGCTGGTGACTGAACACACATCCTAGGTATATGTCCTGAATGGGATGGATCTCACAACCTTTTGGTGTACAGGATGATGCTCCAACTGACTAAGCCACCCGGCCAGGGCTCAGTGTCTTCTACACTGTGAGTTTCTCAGGCTTTCCTTGTTTTGATGACCTTGACAATTTTGAGGAGTACTGTTTTGCAGAATGATCCCTCAACAGGGATTCATCTATTGCACAGGTGGCAAACACGAGGCCTGGGGATCGAATCCCAACCTTCACCTTGTTTTATCCAGCCCAGCAACAGTTAACGGCTCACTTAACTATTAGGAAGTAGTTACATTATACAGTCCTAAAATTACATTCAGCCCTGTGAAGGCAACCGTAAGGCTGATGTGGCCCCCAGTGGAAATGAGTTTGACACCCCTGATCTATTGTTTTACTCTTGCTTATGTTGTGATTGTTTTTTGTAAGAGGAAAAACACAGAGGTGAAGTGCCATTTTCATCACATGTTATCAGGAGTACATACTATCAGTATGACTTAACCACTGTTGATGTTGACCTTGATCATCTGGATGAGGTACTGTCTGTCGGATTTTCCACTATAAAGTTACTCTTTCTCCCCTTCCATACAGTACTCTGGAAGGAAGTGACTATGAACATCCCACGATAAGGAGTGGAGAACTGTGCTCTGTCTCCTTGAGGTTGGAACATCTACACCAATTATTTAGAATTATTCTGTAGAGAACATTTGTCTATTCTCCCCTGACTTGTTTAATCATGTATTTATATCAGGACGGACGTATGGATTTTTTTCTATACTTTGGTTTAGAATCCAGTACTATTTTTTCTTAACTTATTCCAATTTTGGCCATTAGGAGGTCTTTCATATAACTTCTGTGTTCTTTTGACATGACACCTATCATAGTGGGCTTTGTTGTTGGGTTTGTTTGTTTAGCACTTTCCAGTGCTACCAGATGCTCCGGGCTCATCTCTTCCACTCGGAAGTAGAGGAGAGCTGTTTGACTGAAGACATTGGCACACGGGAGCAAGCTGAGGCCCTTCGAACCAAGCCACACAGAAGGCTCTCCTCTCCTTCCAGACAGAGTGCGAGCAGCCTTTAGTGTTCCCCCATCTCCATTTTCAACACATGGTCTCAAGTCTCAGCTTCAATGGGATGGTGTTAACTATCTAGCATGTGGTCCTCAGTGGATGTCCAGTGCAAATCAGCAGAATGATGAGGAGTGAATTTCTTCATGAAAGACATTTATTGGAAAATAATTTTCCAAACAGCGATTTCTCTGATTTTCTTTTTTTTTTTAAATAACAACTTACAAAATTTATAGCAATTACTAATGAATGGGATGAGTTTTTTTTTAAGTTTGAGGGCTTCTGCAAAATTTTGGTAGGCCAGTTTTCATTTTATGTTCATAACAGCATTTTGAAGAATATTTAATTTGTCTTTGCCTCAAATGTATACTGCTGTATTAGAGATAGTTGGGCAGAAAGGAGATTTTTTTTCTGGGAGAAAAGACAGGGAGCACTGACCAGACCAGGTGGGAAAAATTAGTATGGGATTAAATTGTATCTCTTACTAATATTTCTCAGTTATAAGAATATACATAACATTTCCCTCTTTATTGAGAACATACTCTATTTTTAAACTATATTTTATTGATTATGCTATTACAGTTTTCCCAATTTTCCCCCTTTATTCCCCCTCCACCCTGTACCCCCCAACCCTCCAGCATCTCCTCCACCCCTTAGTTTATATCCATGGGTTGTACATAAAATTCTTTGAGTTCTCTGTTTCCTATACCACTTTTGACCTCTCCCCATCTATTTAATGCCTACC
>PVIA01013010.1:0-34529 GCA_004024845.1 Tonatia bakeri | reverse complement strand
CCATAGTTTTTTGATCCATTCATTTACTGATGGGCATCTAGGTTGCTTCCAGCACTTAGCTATTGTAAATTGTGCTGCTATGAACATGGGGGTGCAAAGGTTCTTTTGGATTGGTGTTTTAGGATTCTTAGGATATAATCCTAGCAGTGGTATTGCTGGGTCGAAAGGCAGATCCATTTTTAATTTTCTGAGGAAGTTCAAAAATTATATATTTGAAGATTTTTTAATGATATGGGAAATACACAAAGACAAAGGTAAAATATAAAACGAATTTTATCTAGTTTCTATAAAAATCACACACACACAGAATAAAAACCTGGAAAGTTTAAAAAGAAAGAACATTCTCCAGGATAGATTACATATCAGGCCACAAAAAAGTCTCAATAAGTTCAAGAAGATTGAATTCAAATCAAGCATCTTGTCTGACCATAATGGTATGAAACTAGAAATCAACTATAGGAAGTAAACTGGAAATAACACAAACAACATGGAAACTTAAAAACATGATACTAAATAACAAATAGATCAAAGAGAAAATCAGACAGAAAATTAAAAACTACCTCTAGACAAATAAAAATGCAAACAGAAGTTTCCAAAATCTATGGGATACAGTCAAAGTGGTTCTAAGAGAGAATTATAGAGTAATACAGGCCTACCTCAAGAAACAAGAAAATTCTCAAATAAACAATCTAACTTTGCACCTAAAGCAACTAGAAAAATAATAACAAACAAAACTCAAAGAAAATAAAAGGAAGAAAATAAAAAAGATCAAAGAAGACAAACAAAATAGAGACTAAAACACAATAGAAAATGTCAATGAAACTAAAAACTGGTTATTTGAAGTAATAAACAAAATTGAGGGGGAGGAAGATGATGGAGAGGTAGGAGGTAGCAGATTCCACTTGCCCCTACACAGGGGAGAAAAACCTAGCCTTCTTTTGGAGGAACAGAGCAAACAGCCAATAGTACCCTAGCATATATGAAAATAAGAGACCAGAAATTGTAGCAGACATTGAAAAACCAAACGATAAGGGGAGCGCTTCAGGACAATAAGGTCTCAAGGACCAGCACAGGGTCCAGGGTGGCTGCAGCCACAGGCCCGGTGCCCACCCAGCGGGTTTGTCACAGAGTTCTAGGGAGAGAGGCGGGTCAACTGCTCCCTCCCCAGCCAAACAAGGTTTGAGCAGCACCGGGTTGCTTGAAGTCTCAGAGAGGGGAATAAGGACTAAGTGGCAAACACACAGGGGCCGTGAGCACCCACTGAGCCTGTGCACGCTGGCTCAGGCAAGTTGATAGTCATGCTGTGGCAGGTCCTGACCCAAAGAGTCCCCAGTCTGGCTACAGAATTGGGCTGTGCAAGAGGCCAGGCCACTCTACAGAGTGGCAAGCTTGAGTAGGAGGAATTTCTCAAAAAGCAAAAGTGAAGAGACACTGTCTGGGGAATTCTCCTGCAACAATTGCTCTGGCCTCTTCCCCACCCAGCTGGGCAGTGATCCCAAGGTAGCCCAGGAAGCCCTGCATGCTCCAATAGCATTGGGAAGGGTGCACCCCTGAACCCATGGGGTCAGAGGCAGCCTGGCCAAGTGCACACCCACAACCCAGGCAGAACGCAGTCTGGGAAGGCCTGGATTCCACATCCAAGCCTCCTCAGAGAGGCACCAGGCTAGCTCTGGGCAGACTTCTTGGCTAGCCATGGGGAGAGTGCCCATGAGGCTGCCTAAGCATCAATCAGGAAGGGAGAAAAGCACCTCAGCCTGCTGCAGCCAGAAAGACCACAAAAAACGGTGCGGTCGGTTTGAAACAAAAAGGAGAATTTTTTTAAGTAATTTAAAAATTTTTTATTGTTTTTTATCTCTCACTTCCTTTTTCCTCTTTCTCCTAATTTTTTGTTTTATTCCCTCTTCCTTTCTTTCCAACTTTATCTATTTTTCCTTCCTTCTTCTGCTTCTTTTTTTTTTTAATACCCACAAGTGAGACAAAAAAACCTGGAACTGTGAAAAGACCAGAGTTGGGCCCCAAGAGGAGGCATCCCAAGAACTGAGACAGTGAGCCAAATCTCACTTCACTATTACAGAGAACCTCCAAGTTATTGCATATTTGTATTATTATTATTTTCACTATTCTTACATCTTTATTTTAATAGTATTTTTGTATTCCTCTTCTTTCTGTTTAGTCTTCTTTGCTTGGCTGGTTATATTGTACCATTTGATAGGTTTCCCTTGTTCTCTCTTTCATAGTATATTGCTAATTTACTGTCCCTCACTTCACTTGTGTCCCATTAGTACACTACTCAAGGTCCTATACTCCCTATTCTTGTTATCCAGATCACATAGATTCTGTCATATGATTGTTGCTCTAATATTATTGTGAATATTAACTGTTCCATAAAATTGTAAATACTACACAACACCCCTCCCAGATCTTAGCCCACTCCATGGTTTCCTGAACTCTATTACTATAGTGGTTAACTCTATTCTCTCACACACTACACCTATTTACTATCCTTTACTCTCACCTTACCTCAGAATCTGACCTCCCACAACCTCACTGCCTTCTAGATCCAACTCACCACCCTTCCCTCCCTGACAAGAGTCTTATCTTCTTTCCATCCTTTCTAAAAAGTGGCTACTTGGGTGGAAGATCACAGTTAACATTATACATAGAAAAAGGACCTCCTATCGCTTCTAAACTGGCTGCTAGTGTAAATATCATGAAATACTTCCTTGTTGTCTTGAAATATTTTCCCTTCTGCTCTAACTGATCACAAAAAAGAGTAGGTAGAAACAGTGAACACCAGGACACCTGCTGGAAGAGGAAACCCAACAACAAAGGAACCACCAACAGATAACAACAGAAGAAGGTGAAGGAGGGAGTGGAAACCACACTAACCTCAATCCAGGACCTATCTGGAAATACAACTGAATAGTGGAGAAATTACCCAGAACAAACAACTGAACAGGAACAAGAGAGAATCCTCAAAACCTTGTACACATGGAAGAACCAGCTTCAACACAACCTGCTCTCACCAGCACAATGAAATAAAAGAGATGCTGGACAGAGTAACCCTCATTTAACCAGCTGGTGGGAAGGACCCACCAAAGAAAGACCCAACAAAAAACAAAATCCAAAAACAAACACAGAGTCAACTTAAACAACAGCCCAAGACCAGTGAGCTCGGGAGATCAAGGAGACTGCACCACTGAATCTCACAGGTATTCTAGCACAGAAGTTCACACCATAAACCCAGGGAGTCAGAACAAATCAATTCAAGAAGCAGAGGCTAACAAGAAGAGTCTCACAAACAATGGGAAGACAAAGAAACAGTCCCCAAATGAAAGGAAAGGAGGAAGCCTCAGAAAGAATGCTGAATGAAATAGAGGCAACTCAACTATCAGATATTGAGTTCAAAGCAATGATTGTCAGGAAGCTCAATAAGCTCACAGTGAATTACCAGAAACTATAGGGAAGCTACAATGAACTCATTGCAAACTATATCAACATGAAAAAGGAAATAGAAACTATCAACAAGAACCAAGAGGAAATGAAGAATACAATTTCTGAACTGAAGAATACAGTAGTAGGAATAAAAAACAGGACCAGTGAAGCAGAAGATTGGATCAGTGAATTGGAGGACAAAGTAGAAAAAAACACCCAGAAAGAGCAATAAAAGGAAAAGAGGCTCAGAAAGAATGAAGAGGAATTAAGAGAAATGCAAGACAATATGAAATGTAATAATGTCCATATAATAGGGATTCCAGAAGGAGAAGAAGAGGAGCAAGGAACAGAAAACCTATTTGAAAAAGTAATGATGGAAAACTTCCCCAATTTGATGAGAGAAAAAGTCACACAAATCCAGGAAACACAGAGAGTCACAATCAAGAGGAACCCAAAGAGGCCCACTTCAAAATATATCATAAATGGCAAAATTTCAAGAAAGAGAGAATCTTAAAGGTATCAAGGGGGAAACAGGAAGTAACATACAAGGGAGCCCCAGTAAGGTTAGCAGCTGACTTCTCAATGGAAATGCTCCAAGCCAGAAGAGAATGGCAAGAAATATTCCAAGTAATGAGAACCAGAGGCCTGCAACTAAGGCTACTGTACCCAGCAAGGCTCTCAATCAAGATAGAAGGCCAAATAAGGAGCTTCCTAGAAAAAAGAAGTCTAAAAGAATACACCTTCTCCCAACCAGCTCTGCAAGAGATTCCAAAGGGACTGCTTTAAGGAAAGGAAGGAAGAGAGAGAGAGAGAGAGAGGGAGAGAGAGAGAGAGAGAGAGAGAGAGAGAAACACAGATACAAAAATGGCAATGAATAAGTGCCTACCAATAATAACCTTAAACATAAATGGATTAAATGCTCCAATCAAAAGACATAAAATAGCTGAATGGATAAGAAAGCATGACCCACACATATGCTGCCTACAGGAGACCCACAGGACAAAAGAACAACACAGACTGAAAGTGAAGGGCTGGAAACAAATTTTCCAAGCAAACAGACAGGGGGAAAAAAAACAGCTGGGGTAGCAATACTCATATCAGACAAAATAGACTTCCAAAAAAGGGCCATAAAGAGAGACCCAGAAGTTCACTTCATAATACTCAAGGGAAGAATCCACCAAGAAGACATAAACATTGTAAATATATATGTACCCAACATAGGAGCACCAAATACATAAAGAAAATCTAAGAGGGCTTCAGGAAACATATTGACAGCAACACAATTATAGTGGGGGATTTTAACACCCCACTCTCAAAAATGGACAGATCTTCCAAACAAAATGTCAACAAAGATATTGTGACATTGAACAATGCCCTAGATCAAATGAACTTAGAAGATATATATAGAGAGAGAGCCCTTCATCCCAAAGAAGCTAAATACACATTTCTTTCAAATGCACATGCACCATTTTCAAAGATAGACCACATGATAGGACACAAAACAAGCCTCAAAAAATTCAAGAAAATTGAAATCATACCAAGGATTTTCTCTGACCACAAGGGACTGAAACTGGAAAGCAACCTCAAGGGAAAAAACCCAAAACACTCAAAATCATGGAGATAGAATAGCACGCTATTAAATGATGAATGGGTCAAGAAAGAAATTAGGGAAGAAATGAAAAACTTTCTGGAAACAAATGAAAATGAACTCACAACAACACGAAACTTATGGGACACAGCAAAGGCAGTCCTGAGAGGGAAGTTCATAGTGATTCAGACCTACCTAAAAAAGATAGAAAAATTTCAAACAAACAAGCTAACCCTACACCTACAAGAACTCAAGAAACAATAACAAAGATATCTCAGAGCAAATAGAAGGAAGACAATAACTAAGATCAGAGCAGAATTAAATGACATAGAGACTAAAAACACAATTCTAAGGATCAATGAATCCAAGAGCTGGTTCTTTGAAAAGATAAACAAAATCAACAAGCCTTTAAGCAGACTCATCAAGAAGAAAAGAGAGAAGACCCAAATAAACATAATCAGAAATGAAAGAGGAGAGATTACAACTGATACCACAGAAATACAATGGATTGTAAGAAATTACTACAAAGAACTGTATGCCAAGAAATTTGAAAACCTAGGTGAAATGGACAAATTTCTAGAAAAATATAATCTTCCAAAACTCAATGAAGAAGAAGCAGAAAGCCTGAACAGACCAATAACAGCAGATGAAATTGAAGCAGTAATCAAAAAACTCCCAACATACAAAAGCCCTGAACCAGATGGCTTCACAAGAGAATTCTACAAAGCATTTAAGGAAAAGCTAACCCCTATTCTTCACAGATTATTCCCAAAAAATCCAAAATGATGGAAGACTCCCAAACTCTTATTATGAAGCCAGCATCATCCTAATCCCAAAACCAGATAAAAACACAACAAAGAAAGAAAACTTCAAACCAATATCTCTGATGAACATACACACAAAAATCCTCAACGAAATATTGGCAAACCACATCTGGCAACATGTTAAAAAGATCATACACCATGACTGAGTGGGACTCATCCCAGGGATGCAAGGGTGGTACAATATTCGCAAATCAGTAAATGTAATACATCACATAAACAAAAGCAAAGATAAAAATCACATGATCATATCAATAGATGTGGAAAAAGCACTTGATAAGGTACAGCACCCATTTAGGATAAAAACACTCAGCAAAGTGGGAATAGAGAGAGCATTCCTCAACATAATAAAGGCCATATATGAAAGACCTACAGCCAACATCATACTCAAAGGGCAAAAATGATAAACTTTCCCACTAAGATCAGGAACAAGACAAGGATACCCACTTTCACCACTGCTTTTCAATATAGTATTGGAAGTCCTAGCCACAGCGATCAGACAAGAAAAGGAAATAAAAGGCATCCAAATGGGAAAAGAGGAAACAAAGCTGTCATTGTTTGCAGATGACATGATAGTGTACATAGAAAATCCTATAGATTCCACCAAAAAACTGCTCGACCTAATCAATGAATTTGGAAAAACAGCAGGATTCAAAGTCAATATCCAGAAATCAAAGGCATTTTTCTACACCAATAATGAGACAGCAAAAGTAGAAATCAAGAAAAAAACCCATTCAGACTTCCGGCCAAGGGAGGCATAGGTGGACGCACCCGTACCTCCATGCACAACCAAGATAGGAACAACAACAATTTAGAAATAGAATAACATCCAGAACTGACAGAAAATTGATTTAAATGGAAGTCGGACAACCAAGAAGTTGAAATAGACCTGTTCATCCAGATCGGTAGGAGGGGCGGAGTCGGGCAGCTGGGCGTGGGTCGCAGCGTGGAAAGCAGAGTTGGGACTGGGTGCATAAGGCATCTGAGGGTGCGTAAGGCATCCGGGGTGCGAAAGACCGCAGCGGGTGGACCCTGAGTGTGCTTGCGGCAGCTGGCAGGCCCCAGCAGAGGGGTGGCACCCAGCAGACCCAGTGAGGTGGCGATTGTAAAGCAAGGCAGTGCGCACAACTCAGGATCCCAGCGCTGAGAAATAGCCTTGGGACACTGATCACGGACGCCTGTGGAAATTGAGGCACAGGGAGAGACACCCAGCCTCACAGGAGAGGTCCTTGGAGGTCCCACAGCGTGCACAAGCCCACCCACACAGGAATTGGCACCCGAGGGGCCCAGTTTGCTTGGGGGAAGCAGCAGAAGGGACTGAGGTCCCAGGGAGAACAGAGCAACCACCATTGTTCCCTCTCGACCTCGCCCCCACATACAACGTCACAACCCAGCAACTGGGGTGCCCCGCCCTGGTGAACACCTAAGGCTCTGCCCCCTACTGTAACAGGCATGACCAGACCAAAAAAAATAAAAAGAGAGAGAGAGAGAGAGAGAGAGAAATGGCTCAAACAGAAGAACAAATGAAAGCCCCAGAACCCATCCTTTTAAGCAACTGAGAAATAGCCAACCTATCAGATGCACA
The DNA here is from genome assembly GCA_004024845.1 of Tonatia bakeri. Taxonomy (NCBI): domain Eukaryota; kingdom Metazoa; phylum Chordata; class Mammalia; order Chiroptera; family Phyllostomidae; genus Tonatia; species Tonatia bakeri. Next base: position 27,100 of record PVIA01013010.1, on the reverse strand, counting down.
GTTCAAAACACTGGTGATCAGGAATTGGTTGATTTTGGTCACAAATTAAATGAACAAATGCAGGCTATGATAAGAGAAATGAAGGAAAATGCACAGGGAATCAATAGTGATGGGAAGGAAACTGGGACTCAAAACGATAAAGTGGACCAGAAGGAAGAAACAACCAAATAGGAAAGAATGAAGAAATAAGAAAAAAAAAAAATGAGGAGAAGCTTAGGAACCTCCAGGACATCTTGAAATGTTCCAACATCCAAATTATAGGTTTACCAGAAGGGGAAGAGGAAGAGCAAGATATTGAAAACTTATTTGAAAACATAATGAAGGAGAACTTCCCCATTCTGGCAAAGGAAATAGACTTCCAGGAAGTCCAGGAAGCTCAGAGAGTCCCAAAGAAGTTGGACCCAAGGAGGAACACACCAAGGCACATCATAATTGCATTACTCAAGGTAAAAATGAAGGAGAGAATCCTAGAAGCAGCAAGAGATAAGGAGACAGTAACCTACAAAGGAGTTCCCATCAGACTGTCAGCTGATTTCTCAAAAGAGACCTTGCAGGCAAGAAGGGGCTGGAAAGAAGTATTCCAAGTCATGAAAGGCAAGGACCTACATCCAAGATTGCTCTATCCAGCAAAGCTTTCATTTAGAATGGAAGGGTAGATAAAGTGCTTCTCAGATAAGGTCAAGTTAAAGGAGTTCATCATCACCAAGCCCTTATTTTATGAAACGTTAAAGGGACTTATCTAAGAAGATAAAATAAAAAAAAAACATGTATAGTAAAATGACAGCAAACTCACAATTATTAACAATCACACCTAAAACAAAACCAAAAGAAACTAAGCAAACAACTAGAACAGGAACAGAACCACAGACATGGAGATCACCTGGAGGGTTAGCAACAGGGGAGTGGGAGGAGGAGAGAGGGGGAAAAGGCACAGAGAATAAGTAGCATAGATGGTAGGTAGAAAATAGACAGGGGGAGGGCAAGAATAGTATGGGAAATGTAGAAGCTAAAGAACTTATGACACATGGACATGAACTAAAGGGGGGGGAATGTGGGTGGGAGAGGGCGTGCAGGGTGGAGGGGAATGAAGTGGGGGACAGGGGACAACTGTAACAGCACAATCAATAAAATATATTTTAAAAAAGAAAGATGAATAAAAAGATAGAAATTATACTTCAGGCTCAGTTCAAATCAAGGCTCATGTACAAAGGACCCATGGACAAGGACAATGAGGTAGGGATTGTCTTTGGGAGAAGGGGTTGGACGGGGCAGGGGAGAGCAACAGGGTGGAAAATGGGGACAACTGTAACTGAACAAAATAAAAAAATTTTCAAGACAATGTACATAGGAAAATAAATCAAAGGAGAAAATGTTGAGACAGAATGTTGTGATTACTTGCTCAGGAAGAGAAAGATTAAGGAACATGTATGAAAGACCCATGGACATGGACAACAGCGTGGGGAATGACTGGGCAAGCAGGCAGTGGGCTGGGCTGGAGGAGGGCAAAGGGGGAAAATTGGGACCACTGTAATAGAATAACAATAAAAATATTTAATAAAAAAGGAAGTGAGAGTAAAAATATGTTTAATCAGCCGATGCAGAAATTCTACTCCAGAGGGTCAAACCCCTCCAAATATAAACACCTCCACCCCCACACCTTTCCTCCAGTTTGCCATTTCTATGCTGAAAAGAAATAAAACTTTTCCTTCTAGAAAAAAAAAGAATTTGTATTCGACAATAAATAGTCCAGTTTAGCAAAGGTATTGAATAGAGTGAGGTGTTTGATTTTCAGTCAATATTAACTGAGGAGGACACAGCACTTTTCAAAACAAAGTTTTAATTAAATGAAATAACACAATAAATTAGTGGCTTCACAACTGAAGACAGAAAGATCAGTTAAAAGTTTGATAGGATGCTTTTCAGGGTCACTGAGGAATAACAAAGAGGAAGACCTTGCTAGCAGGTCACTGAGATCCCCTTTCCAAGTTCAACAACATACCTCCACTTCATTTCTTTTACTTATTATACAATTGTTTAGTATGAAATTTTTTAAAGATTAGTACTAAGAAAAGAAGTGTGGTTAATACCGCAATACTAATAGCAAATATATCTAGTGTATAAAATTATGCAAAAATTCCACTTCAAAAATATTTTTTAATTCCAGAGAGGGAGAGAGGAAGGGAGAAAGAGAAATATTGATGTGAGAGAAACATCATATCAATTGCCTCATGTACGCACTGGACCAGAATCGAATCCACAACCTAGGTATATGCCCTGACTTGAATTGAACCCACAACCTTTTGGTTTATGGGACAATGCTCCAACAAACTGAGCCACACAAGCCAAGGCCAAAAATTCCACTTTATATCCCACATATGAGTGAAAACATATGGTTCTTTTTCTTTCTGACTTATTTCACTTAGCATGATATTCTCAAGGCCCATCTACATTGTCACAAATGGCAGTATTTAGTCTTTTCTCATGAATCATAAAAATGTACACTTGAAAACTATATAATCTAATTAACCAATGTCACCCCAATAAATTTAATAAATAGCACTGAGTGGTGACTAATTTGATTGGAGTTTTGTCCCATACACCAAAAGTTTGCAGGTTCAATCCCCAGTCAGGGCACATACCTAGGATGCAAGTTTGATCCCATCAGAGAGCTTATAGGAGGCAACCAATTGATGTTTCTCTCTCATATTGATATTTCCCATTCTCTCTATCCACCCCTGACTCTTCTCTCTCTCTCTAAAATCAATAAACAAATCCTCAGGTGAGGATTAAAAAATTGAATAAATAAAAAACATCCAAGCTTTACCATCATACAGAGAAGGAAGTTTTCTTTTTGAGAAAGACTCTTCCCACAGCTCCCTTCATGTCTCTGTTCCTCAGGCTGTAGATGAAGGGGTTCAGCATGGGGGTCACCACAGTGTACATCACAGCCATGACTGTCTCCTTAACAGTAGAGTTATCTGCTGATGGGCATAAATAGAGACCAATAACTGTTCCATAGAACAGTGACACCACAGACAGGTGGGAGCCACAGGTGGAGAAGGCCTTGCAGATGCCTCGAGCAGAAGGGACCTTGAGGATGGAGGACACAATTCGTGCATAGGACATGATGATGAGTAGGAATGGGATGACAAGAATAAGTCCTCCCATGATAAATATCACCAATTCATTAACTCGAGTGTCAGAACAGGACAGCTTCAGCAGAGCAGACATGTCACAGAAAAAGTGGGGGATCTTGTAGTCAGCACAAAAACACAGTCTAGCCATGAGAAGAGTGTGTAACAGGGCATGCAACGTGGTCACCACCCAGGACAGCACCACCAGGGAAACACAGAGCTTGGGGCTCATGATGGTGGCATAGTGCAGTGGGGAGCAGATGGCCACATAGCGGTCATAGGCCATGGCCACAAGCAGGAAGCTCTCCAGGTCTGCAAAAAAGAGAAAGAAGTACATTTGGGCCAAGCAGCCTGCATAGGGGATGGATGAGTCTTGGCTCTGCATGTTGTATAACAATTTAGGAATGGTCACAGAAGAGAAGCAAATGTCAGAGAAAGACAAATTACTGAGAAACAGATACATGGGTATGTGGAGGTGGGAGTCCAGATGAATAAGCACGATAATGAGGAGGTTCCCCAAAACGGTGGTAAGATACATGGCCAGGAACAGGGCATAGAACAGGATTTGCTGCTCTGGCTCAATTGGCAGGCCCTGGAGGAAGAAGTATGCGATGATAGTTTGATTTCTTCCAGTCATGTTCTGTGTCCAGTGTCTTAAGGGAAAAGTCACAGTGTCCATTAGAAATCTGAATAAAAATAAACATATTTCTGTGATACGTGGTCTGTTAGTTGCTCTTCAATAATTGGTTTTACTCATTATTTGTAACAGTACTTTCTGTCACCACAAATATATCACTAAATTCAAGCCACTTTTCAGACTTATATTCTCATTTTTCATTAATTAGCTTGTAACAATACTGACTCTTCCCTCCCCTCTAAAACACTCTCATCTCATCTTCAGTGTGATCCCACTGGTTCTCCTTATACTTCCCTGGGCATATATTCTCAGTAACTGTGACTGGTTTCTCTCTAATGGTATCATATATATTGTTGCTTCTTTGGGCTTCTTCTTAGACACTATTTTCTTACAATTTTCTGTGTCCAGCCCTAAAAAGCCTGCATATTCCCATGACATCAATTACCATATAAATCTCATGGGTAAAACTATCACTCTCAGAACTGTATCATCAATTGCTTAGTGATTATCTCTCCATGTAATATTATAAGCATCTTCAGCTCAACAGATCCCCAATTGAAACGCATAATCTCACCCTGCCCCTCTCCCAATCCACTCCTCCAAGTCTCTCACATCTCTGTAAAAGAAACCCAGGATCAACTCATAAACCTCTCTCCCCAGACCAGGAAAGAACCCACTGCTATATTTCCACAGTATCCTGTGCTTGTTCCCACAGCACTTAGTCCCGTTGTGATTATTTGTTCATCACTGTCTTCCCTACTGGATTGTCAATCCCATGCAAGAAAGGCTGCAGCTGCAGCAAGGCCAGCACCTGGCACAGTGCTTCCAAGTAGCTGTTTTGTAAACATTTATTGACTGTACTTCAGACTTAGACATGCATTCCTTCAACTGAAGGACAGAAAACTCCTGTTAAGTTATAACATCTATATTTACTAAATCTTGTCAGAACAATATCTTACTAGTTTTTGACACTTTATTACAGAATTCCTGGATGTAACCTCAGACTTCTAGAAAATATTAGACTACCTCAACCACACTACTCTTTATTGTGAATAGACAACCCAGTACATACATCCACACTGTTGCTCTCTCCTTGTGTGGATATCCACAGGATATGATGATATTGCTGTGAAAAATAAACCTGATGGGGAGGTTTGGTAATGAGGGGAGAAAAAGGAAGGGATAAAGATAAATTCTACCCCCTTCCTCTAGTTGTTCTCCAGATAGCCATACCTCAGAGTGTGCCTCAGAGCTGATGAAGAAAGCTAAAAAGGAGCCCAAAGGGATGTGGGAAGTTCCTTCCCTAAAGAAACATAACTGAGTCCAACTGATGGGGTTTCCATCCTGTTGATGCTGTTTAATTGAGCCATATTAATAATTTTTTACACGTGGACATAATGGGTTGGTTTTGCAGTAGAGAGAAGCATCAAATGAGGTTTCACATACCTAATTTCTCAGAATTTTTCTCCCCTGGGAAATAAATGGGACCCATCTCTGGTGTCAAGACTTTCACTAGGAATCACAAACCAGACAGCCAGCACTTGCAGCTGGCTGCAGCCATGGATCAGGCTTATGGGCTTCAGCTGCTCAATTATGGATGCTTCATCTCGACCTGGTGAATCAGTAGTCGTCAGTCTGCATAAATTTTACATTTGGTAATGACACTCTGCTGGTCTGTGGACAACATTTTGAGCAGTAAGAACATGTAACACATTTAAAAAAACAGATTACTGCACCCTTCCCCAATAAATGTAATCAGACTCTCTAGAGAGGGAAGGCCATCCAAAATATTTTAAAGCTCCTTATGTAATTCAAATATATAGTCAAGGGTTAATCTGTATTGAATACCTGCCTCACACAGATATCTTTTGTTGAAATGATACAATCTTGAGACATACATTACATAGTAATACTTATGAATGCTATCATTAAAAACTGGTAAACATCAGTCAAAATATTTCTAGAATGTTAAGAAATCTTGGGAGACTGAGAGGTAGCGAAGAGGATTCTTACACCTGAAAAACTATGCTGCAGAACAGTACACAAGACCCTCCGGTTGGAAGGACCCTAAAAGACTAGCTCATTTGTCTTCTATCCAACTTACCCAGTCTATCTGATGGTGATTCCAGGATCCTGGCCTGAGACTATGCTCCCCTTCATTCACTAAGGTGTGTGAAGGAACAACCTCTGGAGTCATCACCTGCATCTATAACATCCCTTCTCACATCTCCCATTCTACACATCCTTGGGCCTAAGGGGCCCTGGATCCCAGAGGAGGCTAGATCCCGGAGGAACTCCTGGAAGACAAAGTAATTACCCAGGATTTCTCAGGACAAATGCTCTCAGGGTCCTTGAGCAGTGATTGATTAGTCACAGATCACACCTAACTATACTCTGGGGGGAAGGTGGGGTTGGAGAGAAGCTCATGTACAGGTGCTTAAACACTGCCTACTTAATGGACAGTGGTCCTATGAGACTGGGGTCTACCTTTTGAGAGGTGAAACAGGATGGTTGCAGAAGCCATAAAAATAAGCATGGGCAAGACTGTGAAATCCTAAAATCACTTCAAGTGTAGTTTAGGCTTTTACCCTCCGGGCAACAAGAAGCCATCAGGGTACTACCATGAAAGATACATGTTGGAAAGATCCCAGGGTGACAGAATCTCTCACTACAACCGAATTCCCCATAAACACACCCAGGAGAGAGAAACCTGAACCTAACAAGGATTTGACTTCTGTGACCTAACCATATGCAGACATATGGAAAGATACACTCTCCCAGATCATGTTCAATCTTCCTCAGACCAAGATAGAAAAGAAACCCAGATTTGCATTTTATTAAGGTACATCTAGCTCTCCAAGAAAACCGTAACATCACCCTGCCACCGCCATTATATCTACCACTCTACAGATGTGTCAGAATAACTCCTAGTCTCCAGCTCCTCCTTACCCTGCAATCGAGCACAAGGCCATCGCTAACATTACAACTTTCTTCCATACCTAGTCCACACTCCCTTTTCATCACTTCAGCTGGATGGGGTTATTTGCATTCAACCTTCATTCCTTGGGAGTCTGAATCCTCAGTGTTATTGCCTTTATTGGGTTATTATAGTTTTCTATTAACTTTTACTAAGTGGTACCCCAAAGAATATCCTAGATATCCAACATGGTCTTTCCTCATTGTGTAGAGAAACCCAGTTTTCTATGGTAACTCCTTAATTTACCTGTTGGTTCAGTACTCAAAACGGCCAAGTGGCTGTTTCAGCATCCAGCAGAATAGAACCATTGAAACAATCCATAGAAGTAGTCCTCCCTTGGGAACTGCATCAGACACTTCTTGTGCACCACTTTAGACCCTCTCAGACATCATTTTTACTCCAGCCAGTTCTGCACAGATTTCAACAAGCTTCACGTAAATACAACCAGACTGCATTACCTCAGACCTGGCCCACCTGTTTCTTGTGTCCTGCCTTTCCTGCCATAGGGTTTCTCTGATTTCCTGGATTAGACTATCATGGGAAGCAAGCTTAACATTCATACACACACATGACGCGAAAGTAGAGGGGGGTTAATGAGTCATGGCCCAACTCTTAAATAACAGATGCTGGGTATAGCAGACTGTTCTGCATGGCGTGGGCCCAACTCCCACTCAGAGATGCACAGGACCCACACCAATGGATAGGTTCTCTCATGGGGAATCAGGCCTGTAATGTTCCTAGTCTGCTTTGAGACTTGCTTTTGCTAAAACTCCCTCACCCTGATTTGCAGCAAATTTACTGCACTATAACTTCCTAAAATTCAAGCTAAAACTCCCCAGTATGCAGTGTAAGCAGTTCAACTACTTTTCCCTTTTCATTTGCAAATATCCTTCCTCTTGATGGGATTAGCAGCATCAGCTCCTTTGTTTTCTGTAAAATGAAACCACCTAAAGCAAACCTGTGCATAGTAAATGAGGAGCATCATGTAAAGTGTGCAGAAAAAAGAAATAAAAGCCTCTGATGGCAAAGGCCACAGCTTTGGCTTCTCTTGAGAGTGGAGCCGCCCGCCCTTTCCCTCCACAGGACTTGGTAGTCCGTGTGAATGTGTCTCCCCCATCCACGATGTCTCGGACCCCACAAGCCAGGGTCCATATCATCTGGGAGCCAATGACCATATGCTTCCCCTGTTCTCACTGAAGTGGGTGGTCCTATGATGCAATTCATCAACTTCACTCACTCCTAATGGTGGCCAACTCAATAAGCCACCTCCCTATTGGTTTTCCCTTCTTCCTTACTTAACCCCTCTGTCACTTCTCCCCATGAGATAACATTCCCAAATAAACTACTAACAAAGAAGACTGTCTCAGCCTATGTTTTTTTGGAACTCAGGCTGTGACAGAATGTAAGGTCTCTACACCAGAAAGAACCCAAAATTGTAAGGGTAGGGAGCAAAAATTCTGTTAAGTACATTATTGTTGTAGTATATATTGGCCAAAAATAGTTTTTTCCATATGATGGCTCTAGTAGTGCTTAGTTGTTTTAACATCATTCAAAACAATTTTGTTAGATTGTATTGTGACAGCTGTCATATCAGCATACATTTTAAAAAACTTATTAAAATTAGTGAATTTTTGTGCAGCCATTTTAATATTGAAGATAGAAGAAGATACACATTTTCAGCATATTATGCTGTATTATTTCAAGAAAGGTAAAGACACAACTGAAACACAAAATAAAAGATTTGAGCAGTGCATGCAGAAGATGCTGTGACTGATCCAACATGTCAAAAGTTGGTTTGCGAAGTTTCTTGGTACCGTTGACATTTTGGCAAAATAATTCTTTGCTGTGGGGTTGTCTTATGCATTGGAAGATGTTTAGCAGCACCCCTGGCCTCTACCCCACAGATGGTAAACACAAGGCCCACGGGCCGAATCCGGCCCTCCACCCTGTTTTATCTGCCCCAGCACCTTTTCAGCCCAGCGGCAGCACTGAGCTCTTGCTTGACTGTTAAGAAGTAGTTACATTTATAGTCCTAAAGTTATATTCAGCCCTTTAAAGGCAACCACAAAGCTCATGTGGCTCCCAGTGAAAATCAGTTTGACATCCCTGCTCTACCCACTAGAAGCCAGTAGTGGGAGATAGCTGACAAACTCAAAATATCTAGATCAATAGAGTTATTGGTGAAAATGAAAAATGTGTCTTTTCTTTTACAGAAAAAAACTGAACAGACTTTTTGGCCAACATTTAGTCTGATAATGACAGAAGTTGGTCCTGCTACCACCTGTCTTGATTCCCAGACTCATGAATCATGGCTATGGAGGAAAGAGCACCACATATGGGTTCCTAGTTCAAAGTATATATCGTATCTACAGAACTTTACACCAATATTTCTGGATATAGTCTCCCTGCTGGCATTACAACTGAATCTTTGCTACAGTCAGTAACTGGAAAGCTAGAAAACACAAATACCATATGATCTCATCTATAAGAGGAACCTAAAGAACAAAATAAAGGACAAAATGGAACCACAGGCATGGAAACATGGAACAGACTGACAGTGACCAGAGGGGAGGGAGGAGGGGCATAACAGTGCAAAGAAGGGGAAGGGACTAGACAAAAAACACATATGAATGACCCATGGAGATGGACAACTGTGGGAATTGACTGTGGGAGCTGAGGGTGGGGATGGGCAGAGGAAGACAAAGAGGGGGAAATTGGGACAACTGTAATAGAATAACAATTTTAAAAAAAGAACTTGCTATCATCCTCTGCATCTTCCTTTCATGGGATCCCTCCACCTTGATTGTTTTGGGGGTTAGGGACTACAACCCCTCTCAGTTCACAGAATGATTAACAATAGAGATCTAATGAATGAGGGCAAAAGGAGAATGCACAGAGGAAAGGCCACAGTGCAGATGTGTTTCAGAAGGACAGGCCTGAGGAAATAAAGAGAATTAAATAGAAATTATACATAAAACAAGAAATGTTTAAGATTTTAATGAATAAGTTTATAAAACATTACTAAAATACATAAGAGAACGTAAGAAAAGATATAAGTATGTGGAGATGATATACTCCTTGATAGAATTATAAATTTGTCCACTCTCCTCATACTAATTCATAAATTTGATGTAGTCTTAAGAAAAACTCCAACAGAATTTTTTATTTATTTATTTTTTAATTAAACTTACTGGGGTGACATTGGTTAATAAGATTATATGGGTTTCAAGTGTACAGTTCTGTCATACAGCATCTGTATATTGCATTGCATGCCCACCACCCAAAGTCAAATCTTCTTCCACCATTGGATAAAGATGATGTGGGACACACATACAATGTGTGATGATGAAATCAGATGATGAAATACTGCCATTTTCAACAAGGATGGATCTTGAGAATATCAGGCTAAGCAAAATAAGTCAGAAATAGTTAAGAACTGTACCGTATGATTTCACTCATATGTGGGATATAAAACTGCAAGTAACAAATGAACAAGAGAGACAAACTCATAGACACAGACAAACAGTATGGTGTTTACCAGAGGGAAGGAGAGTAGAGGGTAGTAAAAGGTAAAGGGGTCAAATATATGGTGTCCAACAGGATTTTTTTTCTTTTTATGTATTAAATTTTCTATTTTTAACTTTATTTTCATTGTTGACACTATTACAGATGTCCCCATTCCCTCCTAACCTTTGTCCACCTCCACCCAGGCCCATCCCCCATCCCCTCTGGCCATCACCACAATGTTGTCTCTACGAATTATGCACATGTGTTCTCTTGGCTGATCCCTTCACCTTCTTTCATCCAGTTGCCCCTCCCCTCTGACAGCTGTCAGTCTGTTCCATGTATTCATGCCTCTGTTTGTACACTTGATTTTATAGTAAACATAGTATTTCAAATCAATATGAAAATGATGTGCTATTCAAGAGATGGTGTTGAAATAATTAGCCACCTATTTGAGAAATAAAAATAACATTAAACCTCTATGTCATGCAATCTACATAAAGGTAACTTCTAAATGGATCAAAAAGCTAAATATATAAAATAGAATTACAAAAGAACACAAAAAATACTTAAAAACCTTAGCATACACATTGTCTAGTCCCTTCCCCTTCTTCACACCATTATTCCCTTCCCACCTCCCCTCTGATCCCTGGCAGTCTGTTCCATGTTTCCATGCTTGTGGTTCTATTTTGCTCATTAGTTTATTTTGTTCATTAGATTCCTTTTAGAGGTGAGATCATATGGTATTTGTCTTTCACTGGCTGGCTTACCCACAGACATGGACAACAGTGTAGGAATTGACTGTGGGAACTGACTATAGGAACAGGGGGTAAGATGGGGGGAGAACAGGAGGAAAAAACTGAGACAACTAACAGAGTAACAATAAAAAAATAGCTTAAAAAAACTTTTTAAAAAAAGCATAAAACTAAATACTAAGTTTATTTTTTTTCCAAATGCTTCCCAGTGGTTCCAGTACCACTAACTGAATAGCTTTTCTTCCCCGCTGATTTCAGATGTTACCTTTATCACTAGGTTCTCTATATACTTGAGTCTACTTTTCTACTTTACATTGTTCTATTAACCTGTCTATTCATTAACCAGTACCATATTGTGTACGAATAAATATGCTTTCAAAATACATGCAGATTTTAAAGGCTGACATTTCTATGGCACACTTTTCTTCAAATGGTGGAGACTAATTCCCTTCTTCCTATATGTGGGCCACACATAATGATTCGCTGTAGTGGAGTGACATGACTTTCAAGGCTAGGTCATAGAAAGGACAGCTTCCACCTGGATACCTCAGTATTAGATTTCTCACCCTAGGGAAAGCCAGCTACCATGTCATGAGGACACTCAGGTGGCCCTTTGTAAAGGCTCACCTTGTAAGTAACAGGCCACCTCTAACAAAAAGCTACCATTTGGCAGTCATTTGCATGAGCCACCGTAAAGTATGTCCCCAGCTAAGTTACTCCTGAAATCCTGGCCCATTGAAAGTGTGAGAGATAATAAATGCTTATTGTTTTAAGTCACTAATTTGGGGATGGGGATAATTGGCTATGCAGAAATAAGTAATATACTAATAGTTTTATAATATATAATAACAGCTTTATTATATAATATATAATAGCTTTATAATATATATTAAAATATAGCCTATAATAAAGCTTTATAATATATAATAAATTTTTAGTTTTCCTGACAATTCTTTTTTTTACATAACCTTTAGTATTAGCTTGGCATGTATGTGTACATGTATGCACAGAAAGAAAAATTACATGCTACAAATTAGAGAAAAATCAACATCTTTGTCTTCCTATCCAAGAAAATGATTTGTCCAAGCCTTCTTTTCTATATTTCATTAGTATTTTAAGGTTTTATTCACATATTTTCTCTATTTATCATTTAGCCTTGATTAGTAATGGAATTTTTTTCTATTTTAAATGATATCTTTATCCATTTTACATTCTAATCGTTGTGGGTCATTTCAATTATCATCTACTAATGATTTCTGCATATTAAGTTTTCTATTCTAGTGTCTTACAAAATTACCTCATTTTTGCAGTAATTTCTCAGTTAATTTTCTTAGGTTTTCCATGATTACAATTGTATCATCTGCCAACAGCAATAATTCTTATACCTCAAATGTTTCTTTTATTTAATGTATCTCTGGACCCTAGAATATAAATTTCATAAAGTTCAGAGATTTTTGTACTTTGTTAAGTGTTTTGCCTTCAGCACCTGAAACACTTAGCAGAGTATATGCTCACTAAATATTTGAAGTAATTAAATGAACTGCATTGACTAGCAGCTCCAGGACAGTGCTTAGTAATAGTACTAATAGTGGGCACCTTGTCTGCTTGTTCCTGACTTTAGTGGAAACGTCTCTATATCTTCCCATTAAGCTTGATGTTGGCCTTTGGGCTGACTCAAATTATTTTTATCTCATGTTAAATAAGGGTCTATTTCCATTACATTGAGCATTTTTATTTGAAATGGTTGAATTTTAGCAAATGTACCATTTTTATAAAGACAGTAAAATTATTTTTCAAAAATTCTTTACACACTGAAAATAATTTAAATATTTTAATTCAACAAGTGAAATACAGAAAAGCAACAGCTATAAAACCATGGAGATAGTAATTTAAACAATAACAGAAAAAGTGCTTTAAGTTATAGTGTTTAAACATCACTATTTACATTTCATTCATTACATTGGTATAATACTTCATCTCAGTATCTACAATTTTGACAAATGCTTGGAAAGTTTTTTGTTCAGAAACAGATGCCGATCTAACAGAAACACATTTGAAAATATTCTTTTTCTGGTCATAGTTTCCAACACACCTATAAACTCGGCCTCTAATCAGTCTTGGAAGTTCACGATCCTGTTTTTAAAAAAAAATAATATCAATAAAACCATTCATTACTTCATCTAAATTTCAACATTCTGAAACTAACTATATGATCAAGTAAATATGAATCACTCCAAAATACTGTAACTCCCTTACCTGATTCAGGGCCCCACTGCTGACCAGACCATGACAGCTAGGCATTTATAGGTGCCCTGTCACACAGGAAAGACCTTCACTTGGGAAGGGCTTCTTATAGGCTAGCAAGCTGCTGCTCCTTAAAAGGTTGTTTACTTGTGTAATGGCACTTCTGAAACTGCCCGAGTTCTACTTTCAACAGATGGCAGAAAAGTATTTCATACCAAATCTCCAACTAAGAACAATTGAAGTAGCTGGATGAAATACTTAAAAATCTCCTCATAGACTTCAGAGACACCAAGGCAGTGAGGAATTACAGAAATCCCATCAGAGAAAGAGTAGGAGTCCAGATAGGGCCTGATATTTGGAGGTGCTTCCCCCTGAGGTACCTGTCAATTATAGTCAAAGTAATTGAGAGTCTAAAGAAAATGAGCAGAGCTTTTGACAGGCTCAGAGAGTTGGGAGGGGAAAAGTAGAATCAGAGGCCCCTAAGAAAAAGAAATTCTGGTAACCACCCCCACCACCACCGCAGCCTCAGGGTTGGGACCCAAAAGGGCAGTGCCCTAATGGGACTAGTAAACCAGAAAAAGATCAGCCAGTATCAAATGCTCTCGATCATGAGCAAATTTAAATTGTTCTGGGATTGCTTTCACTAAAGGGTCACAAAAAGCATTAACTATAAGGGAAAATATTGCCTATTGCTAAAAGTACTATATTAAAGTGAAGAATTTCTGTTCCTTAAAAGCCACCATTAAAACTCAAAAAGCAAATCACGAAGTATGAGAAAATATTTGCAATACATATAATGTACAAAGAACTTGTACCTACAATAGTTTTTTGAAAACCTCTTATAAATCAATAATGGAAAAAAAAACAAATAATTCAATAATAGAAAAAATAACATGAGGCCTGAACAGACTTTACAAAACAAGTTATCTAAATGGCCAGCATGCATATAAGGCGTTCGACTTCATTAGTCACCAGGGAACTGCAGAGAAATGAGATAGCACTAAACACCCACTGCAAGAGCTAAAATAAAAAACACTGACAGTACTGAGTGTTGATAAGAACACAAAGAAAAACCCTCACCTATACTGACTCTATGTGTGTGAAGTGGTACTCTTTGGAAAATTCTTTAGCAATAACTACTGTATTAGAACATACACATGCACCATAATGCAACAATTTTACTTCTAGGTATATACCCAATAGAATTGCATGCATATGCATGAGACATTTGTAAAAATATTGATAGAGCATTATTTATAATAGCAAAACATCTAGAAATAACCCAGATGCCCACCAACAGCAGGATAGAAATCTAAACTGTGGTACAATATATTCAGAAAACAGAAAATTGTATATAGAAATATAAATAAATACTATAGCTACATGCAACAACATAGATGAATTTTACATTGTGTTGAATGAATCAGACCTAAAAGAAATATACCATATGATGACATTTATATAAAGTTTTTAAAAAGGCAGACTTAATTTATAATATTAAAAGTCAGAACAGTGTTTACTTTTAGGTAGGAAACAGGAGGTAGTGAGTGGGAGGAGGCACAAGAATGTACAGGGTAATAGCAATGTTCTATTTTTTAACCTTCATAATGTTCACTGTGTGATACTTCATATAACCGTTCAGTTATGAGTTATGTGGTTTGCTATATAAAGTGTTTTATTTTAAAAAGTCTTAAGACTAGAGAAAAATAAGCAATTAAGATATTTTAGAAATTAGTAACTTGACAATTACTATTTCTTGATCATCTACTGTGTGTCAGACGCTGTACATTCCTGTTTTATTTGGGGGGGGTGGTTGATGTTTTTTTTTAATTTTTTTAATTTTATTTTAATTGTTGTTGAAATACAATTTTCTTTTACTCCCAACCCACCCACCCAGCCCTCCCAACCTCCCTCCCATTTCCACCTGCCCTTAGTTTTTGTCCATGTGTCCTTTATACTTGTTCCTGTAAACCCTTCCCCTTTTCCCCTAAAATTCCCCTGAAATTCCCTCCCCTCTGCCCTCTGAACACTGTCAGCCTGTTCTCTATTTCAGTGTCTTTGGTTGTATTTTGCTTGTTTCTTTGTTTTGTTGTTTAGGTTCCGGTTAAAGGTGAGATCATATGGTATTTATCTTTCACTGCCTGGCTTATTTCGCTTAGCATAATGCTTTCCAGTTGCATCCATGATGTTGCAAAGGGTAGGAGCTCCTTCTTTCTTTGTGCTGAATAGTATGTAGCTTTGTGTAAATGTAGCTTTGTGTAAATGTACCATAGTTTTTTGATCCATTCATTTACTGATGGGCACCTAGGTTGCTATGCATCCTAATGTTCATAGCAGCACAATTTACAATAGCCAAGTGTTGGAAGCAAGCTACATTCATGTTTTATTATCTAATCTCCAAACAACCTTTCAAAGTTAAGAGTCTCCCCATTTTACAGATAAAAAACTGAAGCTCAGAAAGTTTAAACAGCTAACTCAAGGTCATAAAGGCATTAAATAGTGGAATAAAAGTTAGAATCCATGTCTGTTTTCAGAATGATGGCCAATTTCAGAATCCCAAGTTCTTTTACAAAGTATATAAGTCTTATAAGGTCTCCAGACTTCCTTATGACATCCAGCCTCCTGTGTCACCCCCAGCCTTCTTTATCACCAAGCCTCTTCCTTGTATCCCAGCCCATCTATGCCTTCCTCCAACTTCAACACCACTATCCTTACACCCATCACTTACTAATTCTATACTGTGGTAATTATAAACTACCTGCATTTTCCTATACAATCCAGGTTCTCTCTTAGCTGCATGTCTTTAAATATACCACTCTCTCAATTTGGTATGCATTCCTCCTTACCCTTTCCCATCCCTCCCACACAATTTGGTTTTTTAAGCCTAAATATCTAAAACAAGATAGGTTACTACGCTCTTCAAATCTTTCCCTGACCTTCCTATCTACCACTCCAGCACCCTGTACATACCTCTATCATATAATTTATCATATGGCAATGTAACATTTATGCAATTCACTTTCTACCTGAGATTATAAACTCTTTGAGAAAGCCATGTTTATATTCCAATTTATATCCATTGCAGCTTGCATAGTGCCTGGCACAGAGTAGGCTCTCCATATTAGTTGAACAGATAACTTTAATATTAAACTAAAAGCAAACAAAATGTTCAAAGTACTACTAAAGTATTAAACAGAATTTCTACTACAATGGAATTACAGTCTGCATTTGTATGTTTTGCCGGTGCAGGCTTTAGAAAGAATACTTAGACACATACTTACTATTTCATAAAATATACAAGGCAGAGTATTTTTCCCATCTCTCATAAGAAAAGTCTTAGAATAATATGGTCCAGGTGTAACAGCTGAATCAAGAACAGCTAAGCAACATTAAAATAGAAGGAAAAATCAATGCTGGTAAAATGCAAATAAAATGTGACAAAGAGAAGCTAATATTTAAATAACTATTCCCACACAAATTTCTCTGATAGTTTCATTTATACATTAATAAAGAAGACACCTAAACAGGGAAAGCACCCTGGCCAGTATGACTTAGCTGGTTGGGCATCATCTTGCAAACCGGAAGGCCACAGGTTTAATTCCTGGTCAGGCCATATGCCTAGGTTGTGGTTCAGTCCCCAGTCAGGGCACATGCAAAAGGCAACCAATAGATGTTTCTTACACTGATGTTTTTTCCCCTATCTCTAAAATCAATAAGCATATCCTCAGGTCAGGATTCTTTTAAATAAATAAATAATTAAAATAAAATAAATAGGGAAAGATATTTCTGAAACTGTTTTATACTAAGGGAAACAAAATTTCTGGCCCTTTCCAACTTAGGAACAATTTGTATGCCAAAGTTCATACACCAGACAATAGTTAGTCATCTGAACCTTTTTCTTAGAATTTATTCTATAGAGTGGTTAAATCCCCAGACCAGTCTACCACATTGTAATAATAAAATAAATACATATAACTAATAACTAATAAGCATCATGGTTTAATGAAAAAAATAAACACTTAATTAGAATCAGAAGGCATGCATTTGAGTCCTAGTTCTTCAACTTACTAAACTAAGCAAATTGTTTTTCTTTCAAATCTGTCTCATCTATAAAATGCAAATAATAATTCATGTTTATTTCTAGAAATTACTATCAAATGAGAGCATTATTTATTCCTTCATATACCATCTACTGAGTACTGATAGTGAGCATCTGTTATTTTTTAAGGTCAGCTTCCATTTCCCCTAATAATATCCAAATTTTTCTTTAGAAAACCTCTCCTATGCCATTCATAGCCATATGATTTGAGTGGCATTTGTATCTCCCCCACCTCCTAGGTGCAGGAGTGTCCTGAGATTGACTTAAACTAGTTAGTGTATCCCATTCCACAGTTACAGCATGCAGGCAGGGTTTGGGTGGTGGACTTACTACCCAGTCAGAAATGATATGCAAGGGGTCATTTGCTAGTCTCTGGAAAAGAGAAATCAAAAGAAACTATCAAAGAATGTGATGTTGTGGTATAAGGATGAGTAGTATCGAGAACTTTGATAATCATCTTAATACCCAAAGGGAAGAGTCAGAAGCTGCTGGGCAGACCACAATTGGAGTTTCAGGATGAAGACAATATTGTGGCAGGACAGAAAATCTCAAAAACATAATACTGGGTGAAAATGCAAGCTGTGTATTTTAAAACACAAAAAGCTATTAAAAGTCAACATACATTCATGAAATCAGATTACCTCTAGAGAAGATAAATGGATGAGGGTTTCAAAGATACCTATAACATGGGTATGTATATGTTATATTCTCAAAATTTTCCTGTATGTTCAGAATATTTCTTAAATTAAATTCTTATTTTACTTAAACTACTGAAAGAAGTATGTTTTGAATCTCTACTTTTACTTATCTCTTCATTTTAGATAAAATCAAATTCCAGAAACATTCTACAAACTCTCCTCCTTCTAAATATTAATTTAGAAAACAGATTAATTGTAGGGTGCTCATATTAGTAAAGGGTTCTTTACAAATGTTCTTTCAGAGCATTTTAAATATGATTTAATTTATACACAAAATTACTACTGGATTTAGTTGAATAATGTAGAAAAACACTAGATTGAGATTAAGGAACTTAGATTCTATACCCATTTTTGCTGCTAACTAGCTTTGTGATTTTAGTCAAGTCTATTTTAATTATTTGCCCCATTTTCTCACATAACTCAAGGGCTGGGTTAGATTACTTGTAAGAATCTTTCCAGTTTTAATATTATAAACCAGAAGAGTACCACCATAAATAACCAAATACATCTCAAGTCACACGAATCAATGACAGACCCAGAAATTAAAGAAAATCCTAATTAACTGTAATCTCTTTTTGACAATTTTATTTTTCTTCAAGATCTCCTAGGTATTCTCACTGACATTCAAAACTATTGTCCAAATAGTATTACTTAAGTATCTTTGAAGTATTATACCTACCCAGTATTTCAAAAAGGAGTACAGTTTTGGGGGCATGTTCACGCCAGTACTTCATGCTTTCAATAACTGCAGATATAATTCTTAAAGAATTCTCTTTTTCCTTAAACTTTAACTGGTACAATGAGGCATTCTTTTGGAAAAAAATAAAATAATAGCATTAGAAAAACCTTTCAGATTTCTCACCATACTCTTTTACTTTCTTTGTAAAGATTACACATCCTTATAATAGGCACGCGGGTAAAATATATAAAAGAACTATTAAAAATGTTAAGTATTGTGTGCCAAACCTGTGATAAATACAGGTGAATAAAACACAATTCCTTTTCTTAATGTGCTCAATATTCTAGAAGGGGAGTCAGACACATTCATCCATTCATTCCAAAAGTACTTATCACCACCTACCATGTGCTAAACATAGCTAATGAAGAAATAATAGTGAGAAAAACAGGCAAGATGTACCCTCAAAGATTTTTGCCATCCAATGGGAGATTCAGAAAATGAACAAAAAATATATAATAGAATGCTGGGAATTGATATATCTCAAGCATTTAAAAAAACAGGGTAAAAGAATAAAAAGACACAGGAATAGTTATTTCTAACAGGTTATTGAGTGAGGATTAAGTGAACAGCAAGTATAAAGGCCCTGAGATGGGAATGTGTTTGGCATTTTTAAAGATCAACTGAAAACACAATGTGTTAAGATACTAATTTTTAGGGAGTACTGGTGGCACTTCCTTTGTGAAGGTAGGGCATATCTAAGGACACTTGTTGGGACATTGTTTTCCAACTATAATTACCTTTCCTCCCTCTGCCCCCTCCTAACCAAGATATGAATGCCTCCCATTGAGGCAGGCATATCTAACTGCCATAATGAGCCACTGTTATTAAAATGACTATGCCATATCATTCTTACATACAAAACATAAGGTTGAGAACAACTGTGAAACATGCTATTTTAGTCAGATTTCTAGGAAAAAAACAGAATTTACCTCAGATGGCTTACTGAAAAGACTGCTTACAGACATGGACAGAACAAATATTAAGGCACTTAAGCACTTAAAAAGTGACAATATGAAACTTCTACCACTCCTAGGTTGAAAGGACAAAGGAAAGAAATAAAAGTACCAAACCTGTGGAAGCTGGACTCAACGAGGGGCAATATGCAGGAACACAGCTACTGCCTATGACACTACATTAAAGCAGGGAAAGCGCAGGAAAACCCAGCCCCTCTGCCAGCCTTTGATGTACTGCCAGTGACTCCCACTGGCTGACTCCTAGTACAAGTCAGCTGAGGGATGATGCACTATGTAGTACAATTCAGCCTTCCAGAGCACAGAAGAGGGCAGAGTATAAACAAGCTATTGGGCCAGGTGGCAAGGGACGGGAGATTGAGCAAACAACCAGCACACATAATATATACAAGACATTTACAAAAAAACAATTACAGTGAGGAGTGGAAAGAGTAAGTAAGGCTGAAGGAAGTACATATATAGGAAAAAATACAAGCCAAAGCAGAGTCATCTTAGAGTGCATATTTATGTTTACAGAATTGTGAATAGTTTGAATACGGCAAGTGCACTGGAGAATTAGTGGACTATAGAACATGAGGTTAGACAGGTAAAATAAGACCAGATTATATGGCAAGGGTCAGCGAACTGTAGCCTGTGGTCCAAATCTAACCTGCTCTCTGTTTTTGTAAACTTTTATTAGAACATGCCACACCCATTCATTAATGTATTGTCTAAGGCTGCATTTAAACTACAATGACAGAGTTGAGTGGTATAGTTGAATAGTTAGTCGCAAAAGAGACCACATAGCCCATAAAGCCAAAACTACTTACTATCTGGCCCTTATCAGAAAAAGTTTGCTGACCCTTGTTACAAAAACCTTAGACTGACATGAAGAGCTTAAAGAATTTCTGTAAGCAATGGATAAACTGTCATCAGGTCAATTATTAGTAAACAGTGAAATTCAAAACCCAGCAGGCCACTCTAAAGCAACTATTAAAAAGAGAAGCCATTCAAAACCTTTATGAAAATATTTTGGAAACTAACATTCACTCGGTCCAATGGACCTGGACGTTTGTGCTAATTAAGTAATGCATGTGATGGAACTGATTTCAAATGTTCTTATCTTTATAATTTTCTGAATATTTATCTCATTTCTTACACATAAACATAAAAATGTAAATATTCATCTTTAAAACTGTACCTTGAGAGAGGTTTCTTCTGGAATATCATCTAACTTTTTTTTCTTAAATTGATTTTGTTGGAAAATGGACATAAAAGACTGTGATGCACTGTCTTTGTCTAGACTTCTCATTGTGGAGCCAGATGTTTTTGACGAATGTGTTTGTCTGAGTACTTCACTTTGTCTTTGGTGAGATAAGTTAGGAGGTTGAGATACTCTTAATTGTTTCTGCTGTTGCACTCCCAAATTCATTGGACGAGAATTTATTCCATCATTTGCCACTAGGTTGGTTCTTTTGCATTGAGGCCTAAAATCATTTCTATCCCAGGTTTTCAAGCTGGTATTTTTGTTGCCACCTCTGTAGCTGTAATAGTTTTTAATAATTAGTATTAGATTTTGTTTCTATATACTTCTTTTTTAATTTATTGTTTTTCAGTCATGCTACCTTTTTCCTTCATGCTCACCCCAGCTTCATCCCCCCAACTCCCACAGTCAATCCCCCACATTGTCCATGCCCATGAGTCTTCTATTCATGTTCCTTGACTTGCCCCTTCCCCTTCTTTCTCCCATTATTCCCCTCCCTCCACCTCTCTGGTCACTGTCAGTTTGTTCTTTATTTGCAAGTCTCTGGTTCTATTTTGCTCATTTGTTTTGTTGCTTAGATTACACTTAGAGGTGAGATCATATGGTATTTGTCTTTCACCACCAGGCTTATTTCACTTAACATAATGCTCTCCAGCTCCATCCATGCTGTTGCAAAGGGTAGGAGCTCCTTTCTTTCTCCTTCGTAGTATTCCATTATGTAAAAGTACCACAGTTTTTTGATCCACTCATTTACTAATGGGCACTTAGGCTGTTTCCAGCAATTGTAAATAATGCTGCTATGAACACTGGGATAACTTTTCTTAATTAAAAAATCAATCATTAAAATTTGTATTTATATGGCAATTTGTGGTTTATACTGACTAGTTAGAAATTCTAAATACAACATCACAACAACCCTACAACATGCTATACCTCTCTTTTCAGAAGAGGAAACTGAGCCGTAAGAAGGGAGTAACTTGTCCAAAGTCAAATAGAAAATTACTGACAATACAGAACCCAGAGAATCCTTGTCTCCCAATTCAGAGTCCAGTGTTATAAAGCATATTTTTAAACTATACAAGCCTTCACATAACAGTGGTTGGCCATGAGAGTAAAATCTCAAGAACTTTCATGTACTTTTTTATACATTTACTTTTAAATTTTCTACAAAGTAAAATTTTAAGTTAAACTAATTGCTTGTTAGTGATTTTAAATCACAAGAATAAACATAGGCAAGTTAGCTATCAATTTGCTTAGAAATTTTGTACTTTAACTACATAGCTTAAAAGCCCTACTTATGAATCTGTTGTAACATTTTACTATCTACATTAAGCCAAATTGTATCAGCTGATCAGAACATAGCACTAATGAAGCCAAAATCAAAAGTATAATTTCTGATCTTTCTAGTTAAGGGTACCACAGAGAAAAACTAGTGCAAGTCACAAATTCTTATTTCTGAATAATTTTCTTGAAAATGTCACAGAAGAGCAAACAATACAATCCATCCCTCGATAGAGAAAATAATCCAAAAAATAAAAGATCTAGGTTCCTTAGTGATCAGGAACAAATACAAATTGTATGGGGCCTGAAGCTTGTATAATTTGGGGAGCCTTCTTAAGTAAATTAGGTATAAAATTACATATAAAAATAATGAGAAAAAATAAAAAATAATTTCAAAACCTTATAAGTTAATAAAAATCACAATATCCTAGAAAAATATTATTAGTATTATTATCAATTATGGTAACTGCCTGATACACCTCTTTAAGACTTTTTTTTGTACATCAATCACCTCTTTGTATAACAGTGATTTTATTTTCAAGAGAAAGAATAGAAATTTTGTCTTCCCTTTCTCATGGCTATGGAAATTACTTTATTATTCAGTTTAGAAAAGTTTCTTTCAGTTTCACAACTCCTTACTAGTAACAGCACATCTGTAATTTCCTCCAGTAGTTTTTTGCTCAGGAGGTACTCCTAGCCTGGACAAGCTTTGGGACATCATGCCCACACACAGTGCTGCTTCACCAGCCAATCCAGCTCCACCAGGTCTTCAATATCTCAACTACACCATGAGGCCTAAGTTATAGTGACCCTTGAGTAAGGCAGGGAGCAGTGTCCCACTCAGATTCTTCTTTGGTACAAAGATGGAGTCCAGGTGGTCAACAAGATCCCCCAAAACAGGCTGTTGTTGGGGGCAGATGGATGTAAAGGAAAAGCCTAGATTCTGAACCTTAGCATAGAACCAGTTAAAAGATCTTCAGCAGATTACAAACTGCCTACTTGGGGTTCCAAATGTTTTCTGTTCCTGGATTTTCTGTTGTTATCTTCCAACTGTAGTAACAGATTATTATTTCAAACTGGATTCTAGTAGTGGGTGGCTGTTCAGATTACAATCTGCTACCTAAGTGTCTAATGCCTATCAGAACAGACTTCCCCCTAGTTCCTACAGCGGCAGCTATGCCTCCAAAAACCATATCAAAACCATTAATAGGCTTAGTTTCAAGCCCTGGTCCTGAAAAAAGCAACTGACTGGTCCTGAGGAAACTAGCAGGAATAATAAAATCAAAACTCATTTTTTACAAATAAAAATATTGTTTTGATGTATTTATTAACCACTTTATTGAAATTTTCCTCTTTTAAAAAATATGGTATCTTCAATGAAAGTTAGGATAATATTAACTTCACAGGGTTATTATAAGGATTATTAAAATAACATATTGAAGCACTGAACAATGACAAATATATGACACACATTCGGTGCTGTTTTTCCAATACTTTGTTGCCAAACTATTTCCTTCAGTAGTTGTCACTTACCCAAGAATACTAAAATCCAACCTAAAAAAATCTATGTCCCTTTTTCTATCAATTTTTTCACAATATTTAGGCTTTACACTCAGATCCTTATGGTAATGACCCAGAAGTACCCTCACCATCTTCGGTGATAGTCCTCTTCAGCTCTTGAGCTCCTACCACTGCAAATGCATATGTATTCAATATTTGTTTCCATCTTTTCTTTCTTATTCCCATTCCATTTACCTTGGAACAGACTGTCTAACTAGTAGGGTAAGATAGAGCATTCTATTTAGTCCTCAATTTCTAAAGATATCCAACATTACAATACAATTATTCCTGACTCTTTGCCTATTATCAGTTAGATCATTAATAATCCATAGCAAAATCATAAATTCATTGTAATAAATATTGGCAGAAATTTCGCTAACATGAAGAATTCTTTGGTAACAAAATCACTGCTAAATTTACCTAATGTTCTCTTAATTTTTCTTAAATGTAGCTAATATTGATATAGTTGTTATTAAATTTAGAAATTTCCTAAATGTAATTCTGTCTAAGAAAGAAGAAGGAGATGAAGGAGAAGGGAAGGGGAAAGAGAGGGAAAGTAGAAGATAGATAAAAGAAGAAAGAAATCTTAAGTAGACTCACCTCCAACCACTCTTGTTCCCTTCAGTATTCAATTGAGTAGACTTAAACACAGAATCTTGACTTCTCAAAGGATGAGAAACAGAATGTGGTATTTGCCTTTTGAGGAAACATATCTTATTAAATGTTAATTGTTTGTTTCCAAGTTCAGAAATGTAAAATATACATAAAAGATAAAACATCAGTCAGTAACAGACACATTTATTAAGGTATATTTTTTCACATACCCTGTGTTCATTGTTGTCATTGAAGGAGGTAACTCTGGATTCACTGCTTCCCAGGCCCAATCTCAAAAGATATAAGTAGTAGAGAAAAAAGTAAAATATAGCATTTTTTAAAAATAATTATTTCATAAATATTTAGGTTGATAGTTGAAAGCTTGAAGAATTTAAAGATATGGACTTGTTCTTCAATAGCACTTTGTTGTGGAATTTCTCACAGCCTGCCTTATTAATTTTTATAGATATCTTTCTTCCCCATTGAGTTTTAAGCAAAGGTAATAATTTCATCTGCATCTTTTTTTCCACAATCAATCCTAGTAAAATACCTTGTACTCTGTATTATGAATTTAGTGTAATCAATGTTTCTTAAACTTTTTGATCCCAACCCACAGCAAGAAATACATCATAACCTAGAACATACAAATGTGTGGTGTGCATGTGTGTTGTGGGAGGGAGAGAAAAAAGCATAAAATTTTGCCATCAATTTTTATTCTTACTGTGTGTAATATACTCTGACATTTTCTATTCTATTCTACTCTGCTCTCTTGTCCTTCTTTTTTTTTTAAGATTGGTTGTTTCCCAACCTAGGTCTCCAAATTTCAAAAATACTGATCTGGTCTTATCTCTTACCCAACATAAGAATTTTATCATAACTCTGACAGACAGTTATCCTGGTCAGAGCCTGTAGAAATCAGTAGTTCAGGAGGATGCACATTTCTCTATGGAGCAGCTCAAATTATTATTTTTCAAGGTCAACATTATGATACATATAAAAATATTTTAGCTGTTGGAGAATTTTTTAAATGGCAGAAGATGACCAGACAAATGCCCATTTATGCACATCCATGTTAATTTTTATCCATAAAAATGGGGATGAGATAAAATTTTTATTTCAAATTCCTCAAATGCTGAAAAAAACAAAATAACTATTAATTTAGGAGTAAATTAAGGTGTATGGTTAAACACTGAACAAAATTAACAATACAAGTATTGAGAGGGAAAAAGAGATTAATTTTAAAATTCTACTTGCATAAGATCCTATTAAAGATTTTTTAAATGTGCCCAGAAAATTGCAAATGTATATAACCACCATGCACCAAGTATATTTCAGAATGTCTTACTGTCCATGCTTTCTTCCAAGATAAGTATAAAGTCAATAAATTTTAAGAACTCCCAGGACCACCACCACAGCTAACTGTTTCAGAGATGAGAGGCCTCAACATAAAACCAGCATTTTCATAAACTCATTTAAAAAGATGAGCTGAGTCAGAGGCTCTCTCTCTCTAGAATATGAATCAGTAGATTCAAAGGGCAGTCAATAATGTGCTCTGAGAGCTAGAACTAAAAGGTTAAGTTAACTCCCATCGAGGGCAATTTAGTTCATGTGCTGGTTGAAACTATAAGAAAGCCAACTGGATAAGAGAGTAAAGAGCCAACAAATAAAGAAAGGCAAAAATGCTATAAGGGAAAAGAGACTAAGGCCAAACGCTAGAAATTCCTGGGCTTCTAATCTTCCTAGGATCTTTTTTTTTTTTTTCATTCTCCTGTGTTCCCATGCACACTTATTCTTGAGGCAACTTGAGTTTTTTCATTCTTTATCACCAAATATCTAAGTCACAATATTCATATGTATCCTGAAAAAGACAAAAATTCTTTACAATGTAAATTACCACTTCATTAGAACAAAGGCCCCAGATCTAAGATACTCCATTTAAAATGCTAAACCACCCTTATACACAAGGAAACTCAAACTACTCTCCTGGAATGTTCAGAAGGAGCCAAGTAATCTCTATATATGGATAATGGAAAGAAGAAAAACATAAACTTTCTATATCCATTATAATAAAAGAGAAATGGTAATTTTCTATAATTTTAGTTCTTATTTTCTCAAAGTCTTCACCTTATTTTCTTACCTGTTGGTAGAGGAGGGAAATCATAACTGTCAGAAGTAGTACTGATACCCGGATCATTTTTAAGTGGATTGGAAGTTAATGGCTGTCTAGTCCTCTTTTTCTGATTGAACAATGGTACAGGCAAACAGCCTAAATTGAATGTTCCAATGAATTAGTATACAATATGAAAACAGATATAGTTATAGAATAATCTGTCTACTTCTAAATGTTAATTTATATTTAATATAAATATATTTCTATATCTTTGTATTGATTCTTACATTCTTTTTAAGATCCTAAATAGCCTCATTTGTTTCTCTAAATACTTTCTTTTTTAAAAAATTTTATTTTTCGGAGTTCCGGCCAAGATGGAGGCATAGGCAGTCGCACTGTGCTTCCTCGCACAACCAAGACTGAAAACAACAAAGATTGAGAAACAATTAACAACCAGAACAGAGGGAAATTCATTGAACAGAAGTCGGGCTCCAGTACATCCAGACCGGTAAGGAGCGGCGGAGTCGGGAGGCCTGCGAAGTGGGGTCGAGAGG
>PVIA01013009.1:0-34559 GCA_004024845.1 Tonatia bakeri | reverse complement strand
GCATGGATGGACCTGGAGAACATTATGCTGAGTGAAATAAGCCAGTCAGAGAAAGACAAATACCATATGATTTCACTCCTGTGTGGAATCTAATAAACAAACTGAACTAAAAAGGAAAATGGAGACAAACTCTATATAGATGGAAAGCAGGAGACAGCCTTTGGGGGGAGTCTCAGGGGTGGACAGATTGAGCAAGAAGGAAAAAGGAGTCATGGACGGGACAACAGTGTGGTGATTGCTGAGGGGAGGGGAGTATAAGGGGACTGAATGATAATGCAAAAAAATACAATAAAGATTAAAAAATAGAAACTCACATTGTTAATTCTACATTTACCCATTCTCATGCTCCTCTTTCTTTTCTGAAGTTCTGAGCTTTTTTATTACCCTTTCTTTTCTGTTTAGAGAACTTCCTTCAGCCATTTTTAAGGGACATTTGCTGGCCACATATCTGCTGAATTGTCTTTATCTGAGAATGTTTTTATGCATGTTCTTCTCAAAGGGGTCTTTTTACTGTCCTAGCTGACAGTTCCTTTCTTTCCGCACTTGAAAGATGATTTGAAACGTCTTTCTGGCTCACCTGTTTCCGATGAAAAGTGCATTGTCCTTTGCGCTGGTGTTCACCTACACGGAGGGTGCCAGTTCTCTCTGGCTGCTTTCGAGACTTTTTTCATCTCAGTTTTCGTTACTTTTAGAATGATGTGTCTGGATATGGATTTATTTAAGTTTATTTATTTGGGGTTTCTCAACCTGTTCGATCTGTAGGCTTATGTCTTTCATCACATTTTGGAACTTCTCAGCCGTTGTTACTTCCAATAGTTTTTCAGTGCACTCTGCCTCCCTTCTTCTGAAATCCCAGTGGTACAAACACCACCCCTTCCATATTGACATGTCACTCCCTGAGGCCTTGTGCTATTTTGTACAGTCTGCCTTCTCTCCGTTGTTCAGATCGAGTCAGAGTTTAATCCGTCCTCACTGACATAGAGTTCACCTTCTCTCCACTCTAGAGCCCACTGAGTGAATCTCCAAATTTTCTTCTTGTATTTCACTATAATCTCCATTCAGGTATTTGCTGAGGTTTTCTGCCTTCTCTTTTAAAATTTTTTCGAGATAATCTGTAACTGCTCAGTGATGGCTTTTATGATAGCTGTTTTAAAATCCTTGTCTAGTAAGTCTAACATCTGAGTCATCTCCGTGTGGCCACATGTTTCTTACACGTCTCATGACTTTCCGGTTCCTGGATTGGGGCATGATCTTCTTTGTGGCCTGGTCATCTCAGATATCACATTATGAGACTCTGAATCCTGCTTAGCTTCCCTCGGCAGGCATCCCTGTGGAGGTGCAGTGCAAAGATGGAGGGGGGTGCCTTCAGCTTCCCTTTGGCCCTGTGGACTCTAACAAAGAGCCCTGGCCCAAATCTTACCTGGATGCAGCCTGGGGGTGGGGGGACTCAGCTTTTTCTTACCCTGTTGACTACATCTCCCTGTCCCGTCTGCCTTTCCTGTTCCTAGAAATGGCACCTCAGTCTCCATACCAGGTAGAGGCTTGAGAAATTGCCAAAGCCTTGCTTCCCTTCCCCGGGGTCTCCCAAAGCCCTACTGTCCCTGCTGTCCCTCCCCTGGCTCCTCTCTGCCCTGGACAACTGCTGTATGTGCAAACTCTGTCCCAACGTGAGTGCCTGGCTCAGCTGGCCCCTTGCTGGGAGCAGGGTGCCTGTCTGGCCACAGCTTTGCTCAGGATGCTGCAGCGTCTCCCTTTTGTCTGTCAAATCACATGTAACCTCCTCCCCAGGAAACCAAGGGCCCCGGCTCTGAAACGCGCGCCATCCCACCTCTCCACCTTCTCTGCTCTCACAGGTCACTAATCTCCTGAGATGACCTTTCTGTTTCACTTACTAATAACGCCTGCCTGCCTCCTTGCCTTCAGGTCCTGTGTTGTATCCTAAATCATCCATCCTCATTTAATCCTCATAATAACCCAGTGAGGCCACAGGCAGACAAAGAGGTGGGGAGCCCGGGCCCCGGAGGGGTCAGCCTGGACGCACACCTCAGCCCTATGGTCCGGGCCCTCGACCATGCAAATCACAGCCCTGCCCATGAACTACAAGCAGTGGGTTGCTGTGAAGCCAGAGGGAGAGGGTGTGCAGACTGTGCTCAGCAAGAGGGGGTGAGCCCGGCAAACACTCAAGAAGGGCCTCAGCTGTTGTCACTGGGGTCACTGTCCTTGCCATTTGTAAAGTGAGGCTCGGGGGGTGAAGTGAGGTGCTCCAGAGCATAGGGCTCTCACGCAGCAAGAAGGAGGGTCCCCTTCAATGCTGCAAGCGTGCAGCAGCGGGAGGAGTGGGTGCACTGGTCCTTCCGGTTTCTCCCAGGCATGCGCTTGCACGGAACTCTGTAAAGCAGGAAAAATTCCATTTACATTCCGCTTTACAATTGGACGAGTTAATTTACAATTTACTGCCTTGTGCCCCGAGCAGCTTTCACAACAAAAGTGCGTCTTTGCTTCATGATGGAGCAATAGGGTGGCGTTTGTGGGAAAGCCCGGTGAGAGCACCAGGGGCACTTTCAGGAGCAAAGGCAGCCACCGCCTGTTTCCTTTCATTGCGACTTTCGTTAAGTAAGAGTTTGCCTGGACTTGAAGGTGACCCAGGTGAGGGAGGGGCAGCTGCGCATGCCCTGGTGCCAGCTGCCCTCCCGGAGCTCCAGAGTGCACCCGGGGCTGGTGTAGCCCGAGGGACACCATGCACATGCTTTATGGAAGCTGCCTCCATAGCAGGACTAAGGACACACAGATCCAGAACTTATTGGAACAAAGAGCCACATGATCACAGACCACTCGGGCTTGACTGTGTGGCTAGAACGACAGCCATTCTCTTAGTCTGGTCCTGGAAGGGATGCGTGTTCGTTCTAACGTGAATTTGTTTCTAACTGCAACGAAACAAGACTTTCCAGAACATTCCCATCTGAGGGTGACTGGGTGTCACCACTGGGAGAGTGGGCACTGTGGCCCCAGGGGACAAAGTCCCACTCAGATTTTTCTGGCTGGTTGGTCCTTTTCCTCCTTTATTTCTTTCTCTTTCTTCCTCCCTCACTCCCTCCCTCCTCCTCTCTACTTTCCTTCCTTCCTTCCGCATCCTGGGGTGTTGCCTACGCCTTTTCCAAACAAAACAAAAGGGAGAAAGTAAGCAAGTGTTCACTGGCCAGCGGGTGACCCTAGAACAGCAGCTGCAGCAGACACAGGCCCCTGAGGGCTATTGCTGACGCGGTCGCTGGGCAGCTGCCTTAAATGGCGTTCCTGGGGGCAGCTGTGCCCCCCACCCCTGTCAGGCAATGCCTCTATGGCGAGGCCCACGCCTGTGAGCTGCACTAGACACAGGATCCCATCCTTTCTTGCCCTTTGGCGAGTTTCTGCGAGATAAATCGAGAAAACCCAGCAGGCTCCCACAGGGAGTGGCATGTCCATCGTCCATCAGGGCCGAGGGCCCTGCTGCTCCACCACAGTGGCTGTGCAGGAGGCCCCTCCTCCAGCTGGAAACCTCACTGTGCACACAGACCCTGCCTTGTGGAGCTCACACTGGGCCTCTGTGGGCCTCGGGGCCTGTCCCTGTGCTCGCCCAGGGCCTTGCAGGGGGAGCGGCGGGGCAGTGTGTGAAGCGTGCGGCCTGACTGGGTTGCAGCAGAACCCCATTCACAAAAACAGCACTCTGTGCAAACCTGACCTGAAACCCCCCTGTACTACCCCGGGGCTGTACCCATTGCTCCCCACAGAAGTCCTTACTCGGGACCTGAGATTTACTTCACCTTACGTGTTTTACTGCCACTGCCCATCTCCCCTGCTCCTTTTAGCCATCTCCAGCGTTTTCGCTCATCCATACTTTATGCGACAACACCGCAGCATCTCCACGTTCTGTGTGGGTACCCACCCGTCCTCCCGAAAGAATCCCCACTAATGGAAGCAAATGTAAAGCAGAGAGGAAAGGCAGAGCGAACTACTTATCTTGAGCCCTGTCCACTGCCTGGGGAATCGCATCTGCTTAGGTTTCTGAAGAACATGGCAAAGGACCTGTTCCGTGTGGAGGACCCATTGGGCCCCTGGAAGTGTGTCATGTCCTTTGGACATGCAGCTGCAGCACTTGGCTCCTGTCCCCTCAGTTCGGCAGGTGGGAAAGCAAGTTAGAGGAGCAAGACACTCCCGGCCAAGGGCAGTGCTGTGGGTCAGCCCAGGGAGCTTCGCACTGGGTGTGACCCCGGCCCAGGGTGAGCACGTGACCAGCTGGGGTGTGTGCATGTGTGTAAGTGTGTGCACGTGTGAGGGTATGTGTGCATGCATGTGCATGTGCATGAAGTGGGCATTTGAGTGCATATATGTCTGTACATGTGAGTGTGTGCATGTGTGGGTGTGTGTGTTAACAGAAAGTGAGAAGAGAAAGGAGTACAGATAAAAAAGAGAGCAGGGGAGGGAAAAAAGAGAGAGAAAGAAAAATGAACAGCCGTCCTGAGCAGTAAACAGATTCCCGCCTGCCCGTGGGCAGCAAGCCACGGTATTTTTTAAGTGCCGGCAACCGCATCTTCCTGCCAGGTTTGGTTTATGTAAGTAACTTGGACTCTTGGAGGCCTGGAAACCTGGGCCGGGGCTAAATAACTCTTCGCTGGAGGAGGAAGTCCCACCAGCCTCCGCGGGGTCCAGGGCGCATTGGCTGTCCTCTGGGGAGACCAGGCAGCCAGGCCCCAGGAGCCCGAGGGAGGAGGCACAGTGGAGGCATGTGGTGACAGGCAGCGGGACCAGGGGGAAGGCTTCCTCCCTCCTCAGCCTCCCGAGCGCCTGCGATCACTGTAGAACTGTCCTCTCTCAACCGCAGACCACACAGGTGCTCTCTAGCTCACAAATGGTGAAACAGTGAGTTCAGGAAGAAGAGGACTCGTGAGCACGTTTTCCCACATGGGAGACTTCCCGCTGTCTGGTTCCCATAGATTTCAGCGGCTCATCCCATTTCCTCCAGCCGGCGACCCCTCCGGCCATGGGTGGCCCACAGGCATGCGAGTTCTTTCTCCATCACACACACACGTGTGCACACAGACACACACACTGGTGGTGACCACCCCCACGATGACGCACGCCACTCGAGACCCCCTGGTCAGGGGTAGCTGTGATAGAAAGACAACAGTACTGACACTCAGTGCCTGTCCTCAGACAGTTTGCTGGCAGCGGACCCCAAACCCCCAGTGACTCCGCCAAACGTTTAAATCCTGGCATTTCAGAAGTCAAGGTTGGACACCGCAGAAAGAGTGGCATTTCACCCTAAGAGCACTTTGCTTGGAGAGAATCATTGCTCAGAGAAAACCGGAAGGCCATCTGCCTAGTAACACATTCCCCCTCCTCCCTCACGTGGGTCCCTCACGTGGGTTCCTTAGAAGAGCCACGATCTCGGTGTGTCCTTCAGGGCCATCCTCCTGTGTGCCAGAAAGGAGAAACATGTACCCCATAGGGACACTTAGCCTGCTGGTGAAGGTGTTTGATTATTGTGGGCACTGGAGGCAGATACAGACCAAGGAGGAATCGAGGAGACACAGGGACTGCATCTCAGGTTCTCTCCTCACGTCTCATCCTTGCCGCCGGGGCTGCCAGAGAAGCAGCCACGCGGAGAGGCTGTTCCTGAACCCTGGGCCAGCGCCGCGTCTTGTCTCCATTGCCCAGTCACCAGGCCTGTGTCCCGCAGAGCCTCACACAGAAGCCAGGCAGACGCCCATGCAGCCAGAATCGCAGGAACCAGCGGGCACCCTTAAGTACACATGCACATAATCTTCAAGCCACGTGGACAGACTCAACTCTACCCTTTTGGTAGCATGATTTTCTGGCACGTGTGGTGCTCCCCCTGTCTTCTCAAAGACAGTTTCTTGAATGTAAATTGCACCGAGGTCCTTGAGCAGCAGGCTGGGTGGGGCAGAGCTGTGACCCGCGGTGGCCGAGGGGGTCACACTGGGCAGCCACGGTGCTCGAGGATGTCTTCCATCTGCTCGTTACCCCCCTTTCTGTCCCCTCTCGGCTTTAGGCACTCACAGCCGTTTGACACCGGCAGCAGTAGATTCTGTTGCAATTTCCGCTGTTTGTAATTGGCCTTTCTTAGGCCTCTGGCAGCACAAACTTCAGAAAGCAAATCTTAAAGAAAATCAGCATTTGAACAGTTCAAGTTCACGGAAGGGCCAACTTAGACCCGGCTTCTTGGAAGCTGACACAGAAGGGCTTTCTGTCCATGCTGGACACTGGGATAGGATCTGTATCTGTTGAAGACCACCCTCATGGGACCCTGTCCTTTGAGGGGGGACTGTTAACAGAACATTGTTACAAAAGAGGAAACTGAGGACCACGTGCCCAAGAGAGGCCAGAGCCAGTGAAGCTGCCTCTGATTCTCTGCTCTAAGCCGCTGGGTCAGGGAAGCGGCCCCATATTCGCTCTTTCACAGCCTCCAAAAACTAACATAAAAATGCACCACTTCGAGACAGTGTTGGGAAGTCGTTCACCATGTGACAAACAAGCCCTTTGATGTGGGATTGGAACAGCGGCTCGCAAACAAATAATGCATGAAGCTCTCCCAGCCTAAAACCAAACGCACTTCAGAGGGCTCGAGGCTCCTCCAGCAGAGTACAGCGTTTTAAAATGTATCCTTTTATAGTCCAGTCATGTTGAATTAAGTCGGAGGGTTATCGCTCTGTAATTGTACACAGTCCTTGAAAAGTAACAGATGGCTTACACTAAAGTGTTTTTCCTCTTATCGTTGAGTTGAGAGTACAATTTAGAATGATGGCAATGGGTATTTTGTGGCTGGGTAATACCCACCGCCCCTCGGCCCCTCCAGGCCACGCCCTGGCTCCCCACCCCCACCCCAGGACCCCGTGGAGTGGCCTTCTGGCTCTTCCCGAGGCTCCAGAAACGGAAGTCGCCACTCAGGCAGTCAGGAGCGTCTAGGATTGCTGTGCAGCCTGAGTCCACACTGACGTCACAATTTTGTATCCACCCCTCCTACATGGCACGTGGAAGTGTCTTGTAAGCTACACAGCGTGACAGTGGTGTCATAGTACACGAACAGGCCCCCAAGTGCATCTGGAGCAAGTCCAGAGTTCAGGCTGCTTTTATGCCCAGGGAAGGGGAATGGGAGGGGCAAGAGGTGGTTGACATTTGGGCACCAGCAGGGGTTCAAGGAAGACGGAGGAATCTCTAAATCTCTTTGTTCTTGGTTTGTGGACCCGGAGAGGCCTGAGTCCAGTCTCGAGGCTCCTGAAACCCTTTGGCAAACAATAATTAGTTTTGTGCATGTTGCTCCCACCTCCTCGGGAGCGGCCCCTGCTGGCCGGGCGCGGTTCTTTAAGAACTCAAGCTGCAAGCGAATTCCTCTAACAATCGCTGCGTCTGCAGCAGGAACCACGTGGCCGGAACAAGATGGGGCAGGGGAGCAGCATTCTGTTACACTTGCGCTCTGATTTGGCAATCAGCGCGCCGCGCCTCGAGGGGCACAAGCGAAGGCAAAGCCTCTTGGTGTCAGCACAGACACTCGTGACACCATATAGAGGGTCCGCTCCTCACAGAACAGATTCCCAGGAGGCGGAGCCATCCTGCCTCTCCCTGCGGCGAGCACCCAGCCCGGGGACAGGGTGGGTGACGGAGGAGGATGGAAGCTGGGCCAGAGGCTCTGGGGACTCGGCAGTGGCTGCACTTCGTACCTCTCACCAGTCCTCTGGGGTTCTGGGCCCCCTGTCTTCCCGGCATCCCAGACTTCCTCACGCCAGAAAGGGAAACATCTTTCCCCTCCCGTCTTTAGGCTCAGTGGTTGGGGCCCCGAAACAAGGCGGATTCCCCAGATGTGAAACAGGCGTGTTTCTCAGGCATGTGACAGGCCGAACAGAAGCAAAGTGCAGACCCCAAAAAGACCGGCAGGCCTGGAGATTTCTATACCATGTTAACAGGGGGCAGTGCACTCAGGGAGAAGCCACGGGACACAGGAGAGGAGCTGTGGACTTGGAGGGGCAGCAAATCGTCAAGCGGGAAAATGCAGGAGGAAGCCAGTGGGAGAGGAGGGCTACCCAGGAACGCCCGTGTGTGCAGCCCACCCCCGTAGCGCTTGCGTTGGCTCGTCCTCGCCGCCGTAAACTTTTCTGGGAGAGGATTTCTGTCGGTCTCCATCTCTCCGAAGTTCCTCCTCCGAGTCAGATGAGGGACACTCGGGGAAAGCTTCTTTCTGTGTCTATTGAGTCACGGTGGCCTTGGCTTCAAAATAATCCGCAGAGTGGCACATCCTGATTGCCGTTGTTCACCAGTGAGGGGCATGCGGACCTCAGCCCTGCCGCTCCCTGCGCTTTAGGCTCCTCCGGGTCCCCACCCTTTCTGTCTGTCTGCCTGGGTGGAATGTGGCAATCCGGCCGAACATCCCTTCCGGCACTCGAAGGCCATGCTCTGAGAGTGATTTTTATGTCTCATCTCTACCTTTACTTAACTTTTTTAAAAGAGATTTTATTTATTTATTTATTTATTTATTTATTTATTTATTTATTTATTTATTTTTAGGCAGAGGGGAAGGGAGGGAGGGGGAGAAACATCACTGTGTGGTTGCTTCTTGAGTGCCCCCTACTGGAGACCTGGCCCACAACCCAGGCACGTGCCCTGATTGGGAATTGAACTAGCCACCTTTTGGTTTGCAGACTGGTGCTCAGTCTACTGAGCCACTCCAGCCAGGGCTTGTCTTGGCCTTTAATGCTTACCTTGTATCCAACATGTTTTACAGAGGGGAGCAGGGTTTAGCGCAGGACTCAGGAATCAGGCATCATTGCATTTAAAACTCTGGGACCTATGGTAAGGTGGGTGACCTTGGCCGTGTCTGCCTTCACAGTAAGAGAACTATTCTCTGTCCATCCACTTGTAACACAGAGCGAAGGTCTACCACTGTTAGTCTCATCCTTAGAGTGATGAGCAGTGAACGCAAGTCCTGTGGCATCCTCTCCCCCAGGGCCCTGGCTGGCGTTCTTTCAACTCAGCTAAGCCCTGCTCTGACTTTGGCCTTCCCCATTCGCTCAGCCCAAGCACTCCCTCCCTCCCCTGAGATTCTGAAATCCTCCCTGGAGCTGTCCCTTTATCGATTTTCATTTCTTTCTCCTGGATTTTAAGTCCCTTCAGGGACCATCAGGGTCCAAGGGGACCCTGTGCCACAGTTTTTCTATTTCAAGGGGAACAGCCATTGTTTTACCTTTGCAGCACCCCTGGCCTGGGGGTGGGCATGTTTGGGACAATGGCTGGTTCTCCTGCCAGGAACCAGGCATTGCCCCAAGGGACAGGCACAAGGTCTGGTGTGGGCAAAACCCATCCCCCAACCCATCTCCCAGGATTCGGGCGTGCCTGCCTCCTCTCTGGCCTCTGACTTGTGCAGCTGGGTGAGTCCCGCCAGCGTCTCAGCCCCTCCCCCACAACCCTGTGGACTCTCCCATGCTGTTGATGGGGTGGCCATGATGCTGACGTCTGTGGATTCGTGGCCCCCTATTGTTCACTCCCACCCTCCATCCTGGCCTCTGTCCGGTGGCTCTGGGCCATGTGCTCATCCCTCTGCGGACTTCGTTCCCCAGGCTCCTCCTGGCGCTGTGGATGGGAACTACTTCTAACACCCAAGGACGCGGCGGACTGCCTGTTCCCACCTTACTTTGTTTAAAAACGCCTGCCTGCTATTAATATCATTTCCTCAAAACACACTTTCAGAAATGCTGTCACTGGGTCCAAGCGTGCAGGGAGTGACTTGGGCGACTGTTTTCCCCAAGACTGTGTGGTCCCGACAATATAGATTGGTGGGCAACGGAGGCATGTGGGTGCTCTGCTGTGCGCAGGGGACACTTCTTGTCACCGCTGATCCCAAATCAGAAGTCACTCATCACGAAATCAGTGCAGTCTTCACAACTGGCAGGAGCTTATATTGGAGGCATTACTTACCATTTTAGTCTGTTGAACCAGGAATTAGGTTTCCTCTCTTGCATTTTTTCCTCCTATCTTTCGCTCCACGGACTCGGAGATGCACATTCTGAGCTACATTCGGGGAGAACGTCGCTCAGGTTTTCAGATCAGTGATGGAGATCAGAACGTACTATCAGTAGATGAGCCTTTTATTAGACGATAAAGTCATAGAAGATTTTTGAGGGGATGTGTCCCCCGACGGACTCAGAAATGAGATTCTTAGGGGGGCTTCAGTGACCTTCACATTTGGACAGGTCAACATGCTCTGTGGGGGGAGGGGAGCTCTTTCTCTTCCCGTTTGTGTGGAGAAGAGTCTGAAGAGCCGTCAGTTCCTGGTACTGTGGCAGGCAACCCCCATGTTAGGCTACTTTGTACTTTGTAACTTCTGTGCCAGGACCCCGCGCTTTGCTCCTTTGTCTCCCATATAAGGTAGTTAGACCTAACTTCTGCATTTAGCTTCTGTAACCTCGCTTTGCCACGTAGGCGGGGGGTCCAAGGCTATTTAAACCCCCGGAAAGTTAGAGATCGGGGCTCAGGATTTGGATTCTTCCCCTGAGCCCTCGCGTGATAAAGAGTCGTGCTCCGCCATCTCTCCTGCGTGTGAGTTATTTTCTGCAACAGTACAACGTTAGTTTCTGTTACTGCACTTAACATCTTTAACTCCCAGAATCCGTGACCACGTGGTTCAAAAAGGAGTTGAGGAAGGCTAACTTTTACTTCCAAGGTGCCCAGAAAATGAGTCTTTTGTAAGTGATGTTATTTTCAAGGGGGTTTCTTGGGGAGCCCTGGGGGGGCCGGCGTACAAAGTCCCAGCCTTGGACACACAGCGTGTGGGGGTGAGGGTGGGGGCCATCCATACACCTTTGACATAAATTACATTTCCAGGTGCCTCTGGAACGTTTTGCCTTATTGCAACCAGGTGGCTGTCTTGGAGAATGCCAAACTGCGCTTCATAATGTCCCCTGTGCGCCTGGATAAATGGAGCCTGTTTCGGCTTCATGAAACGCCGCTTCTAGTCCATTTCTCTGCTACTCAAAATGTGGGGTCAGCACCCTGACCCTGCCTGGCCAGATGGCAAATAAAGATGATGGAAATGCTGTTTTCATTCTTCTGTTTTGAGTAAAGCCACACACTAGGCATTTTTATGATTGCCCCCAAATGGGCTCCATGATTGAAATCCACTTAGTCGGAGGGCAGCTGGTGCTTTTGGTTTTCCTCTGCTGGCTCTATGTTCTGTTTTTAAACTCTTTTTAAAGAAGTTGTATTTATTTACTTTTAGAGAAGAAGAAAGAAAGGGAGGGAGGAAGAGAGGGAGAGAAACATCAGTGTGTTGCCTCTCATACATGCCCCAACCCCCCCATCGGGGACCGAACCTGCAACCCAGGACTGTGCCCTGACCGGGAGTTGAACCAGTGACCTTTCGCTTTGAGGGACAACGTTCTAAACAGCTGCACCACAGAGGTCAGGGCTAAACTCTTCTATATATTCTTTCTGCCTTTTAAATTCAGATGGCACCCTAGTTCCAGCCCCCACCCTTTCCTCCTCTGCTGAAGCTCTTTTCTCAGCTAATCCTTCAACAGAGGGCTCCCCAGACTGCACTCTGCTTTTTGAGGGGCTCCCCCCGGAGGACTCAGACCCCCTCCAAGGCTGAGAGTCGGCAGCACGAGAGGTCGAGTCAGGTCTGCAGGCCGGCAGGCGGAGTCAATTGCTCGCTGGCAGCGTCACCCCAGGAAGGGGCCCCGCACGCAAAACAAGGGCATGAGGGAGGATACAAGCGCCCAGCCCTGAATGTGCTCACCATCGAAGGCCCCTGAGGGGGCTTTGGAGTGAACCCTGGCATCTCATTAGGTGACCTCCATGCCGCCTTACTGGTCAGGACTGACTCCCGTGTAGCCACAGGGATGCTCCTGGGGGGAAGGGGTGGCATGGGCCGAAGTCAGACCCCTGACAGTGGCTGTCCTGGCATGGTGCCACCAGAGCACACGCAAGGCCTCCAGCCCACGCTCGGTGCTCTCATGGTCGCTGCCCTGTCAGATGGGCACCCAGAACCAGAGCGGAATTAAAGACAGTCCCCTGAGAAGTGAAGGGCACATAAAGAGCTTCCCAGACAGGAAAAAGCTGAAGGAGTTCATGACCATCGGGCAGTATTACAAGAAATGTTGAAGGGTCTTCTTGAAGAAGAAGAGGAAGAAGAGAAGGAAGAGGAGGGGGCGAAGGAGGAAGGGGAGAAGAAGAAGGAGAAAGAAGAAGAAAAGAAGGAAGGAGAAGAAAAGATAAAAATAACAGTAAAACAACAATAAATACATTTCTATCAACAGTTGAATCTTAAATGTCAAAATAAACAACCAGAACAGAAAGACTCATAGCTAAAGAGCACATTTTGACGGCTGCCAGATGGGAGAGGTGCTGAGGAACTGGGTGAAAAGGCGGAAGGGATTCAGACGTCCAAGTCGGCAGTTACAGAATAGTCAGTCCTGGGGATGCAAAGCACAGCTTAGGGAGTACAGTCAATAACCTGTAATAACTGCACTTGGTGCCAGGTGGGTAGGAGATTTATCGGGCTGATCACTTAGTAAGTTATATAATGCCTAATCACGCACACCTGAAACTAATGTCAACCGTAATTGAAAAAATTAAAATGATTGAAAAATCAAATAAAAGTTTTACTCATTAAAAAGACATCACTGCCGAGCATATGAAGCTGGTCCACTTTTCTTCCTTCCTGTGCCTCTTCTGGTTGGTTCCCACGTACTTTCTTCAGGGTGGATTAGAAGTAATCAGAATTTGTGAGTCATTGTTTTTAAAAACACAGAAAGAAGTGGGGCTGCGAATAATGTAAAAACATAACATCCATTTGTATTTT
The DNA here is from genome assembly GCA_004024845.1 of Tonatia bakeri. NCBI lineage: Eukaryota > Metazoa > Chordata > Mammalia > Chiroptera > Phyllostomidae > Tonatia > Tonatia bakeri. Next base: position 21,715 of record PVIA01013009.1, on the reverse strand, counting down.
AATAGCATTTCTTTTCAATCCAACATGGAATGTGGGGGCCTGGCGGAAGGCTCTCAGAAACAACTAAAACATATCATTTTTTATTGTGTGCACATCTGAGCGTAGTTTACAATTAAATGATTTTTTTCTTACTAAAGTAATAGAAATGCACTAGAAAACAATGAATAGAAGAAATGTTGTTTTAAAAAAAAGATTTGCAACTCTACTACCCTACCACTGCCACTTTTAGTGTTTTTGTGGGTTTTTTTTTTTTTTAATGTTAAAGTACTGGATGGCTAGATGATTGGTCGGAAAATGCATAAATTACAAATTTAAAGAAATGGATGTCACATCTTTAAATATGTATGTATAATATATATATATATGATACATGCACACATCGTATAGATAGCTAGCTAAATAAACGTGAAAAGATGTCTAGATGAACTGCCCACCGCGGGCCACGGCGCATGCAGGCCACGCCACACGCGGGACACGCACTCTTGCCCACCAACCGGGCTGACGCCCAGGCGAGTCCCTGGGACGCTGTCCCCAATCCATCCGCCCACTGCTCCTAGCAGGTCATGCCAACCGTCCTCCTTTGCAGGCTACAGAACTCTCACATGCAATCGTTCCTATATTTAGAACGTTTTCTTATGGTAAATTCCAGAACCTCTCTGGGTGGAAGCTTGGGTATTTCTTAGGACTGTAGGCCTGCGTCACCTGTATTCCCTCGCGCCCTGCTGGGCCAGGCCCCGGAGGCTCGGAGCTCAGCGTGCGCCCACTCTCCACGGCCGTCCCATCGCCCAGGGGACCCTTGCGCTGCGTTAACAGCCACTGGGGAGGCGCACAGTTTTACTTGGCCCTACGCTTCCTGGGAGTGGAGTCTCACCTGCGCCTGGGCTTCGGCTCACCGGGCCTGGCGACGCCGGCTCACGGGGCGGCATGGGGTGGCTTGTGTGGCAGAGCTAGGTGGCAGCAGGTCAGGAGGTCACACTCCCGGGGTCTCGGTTCCCTCGCCCGGGGTTCAGCGGACAGAGACATGGGCAGCGGACCTCGCTCTGCGGTTCCTGCCTGCCCCCTTAAAGCACCGCCACGAAGTGATGGGTGTGGGACCGTATGGGTGCTAATTTCCAGGCTCCATTGAGATATCCCCGACATAACTGACGCGTAATGTTGTGGGAGTTGAAGGTATACAGGAGTTGATGGGATACAGGTAATGCCTCCAGCCCAGCACAGAACCACGTTTTCTTCCTCGGGGTGAAGACATGTCAGGCCTACTCCCGTGGTCACGTTCAAGTGCCTAGTGCAGTGTTGTTGTCTAGCTGCGCCTCGCGGTACATGAGGTCCCCAGAACTTGCGGATTTTACCGTTGGAAGCTTGGTCCCTGGGACGGACGCCTCCCGGGCACCCCAGCGCAGCCCCCGCTGACCGCCGGTCTGCTGAGCGGTAGAGTGGGCGTGTTTTCTCGCCCCCAGGTATTTCTGCGGAACGAAAAGGTTAAGAAACAACCGGCGAGGCTATATCTCAGTCCCCACGCGCATGGGCTGGCTCGTGCTGTGAACTTAGGAGTGCCTGGAGTGGAGTCTGGAACCACTTTAGCTTCCGCCTCCTGAACTGATGGAGCTCCTTTTCCATTCTCAAAGCCCATCACTTCCTCGCCGCCACGACTCGAGTTTCCTTCCCACGGGGAAGCTGAACACTGACTGGGGAGGACTCGCTGCCCAGGGGGCGAGAGCTCCCGGGGTCGGGTTGGGGATGCCAGTTCGGCCCCCACCTGGGGTCTGCCCCCCTCTCCGGTGCTTCGACAGAGACTCTGGAGTGCGGTCACCAGCACAGTAACCTAGACGGTGGTCATCAGATGTCACCTTCCTAATTCTACTGGCTTAAGGTGATCACACCTTAGCTTACAAGCTTTTATGTTTTCATTTAGAAACAAAGAAAGATGTGTCTGGAAAAAAATACACGTGCGAGCCCCCCTGCTGTCCTCTTTCCCAAGACAGCGCCGGTAACCTGCGGCAAGAGCACCCCCTGCAGGTGGGAGGATCATAGCCCCATCGGAATGGATGGATGGACTGAACGTTGAAAGTGAACTCCGACCAAGTTGCTCTGGGCTTGAGGAGTAGAGGGGTCGAATCTCTCCCAACTGCCCAATTTTCAGTCAAAGACTTGACCCCTAAAGTCTGAGTGTGCTCCCTTGGAGATGAAGATCCCTTGTAAAGCTTCTCTTCTTAATTCCCATTCGAGGAAGAATAATCTAAACCAAGATCCTGAGCATGCGGGTGGGTCAAGAGTCCCTTCGTCCTCGTAGCCTGTGTCCCCTCCACAGTGATGAAGACTTAAGTTAACTAGTGTGGAGGACTGCCGCGTTCCAGTCCTGATGACCAGAGACAGCGAGATGGGTTTTACAACTTACCTGGGGGCATCCATCCGTAATCACCAGCTGTATTCCTACAGGTGCACTTCACCTGTTCAGGGAATCAGACAAGTTCTGTGTCACAGTGCATCCCTGGGAGTCGGGGTGGCCTGCAGGCCAAGTGTGGGTGCCGCAGCTGGAGAGGAAGCATGTGGCTGGAGCTTCTAGGGTGAGGGCAAGCCCAGAGGTGAGGTGCAGAGTCCAGTGTATGTGTGACTAAGGTGGCTGGCCTGTGTGGTCTGCTGTTTGGAATGCATGGTTTATGACTTTATTTCTTTGGAGGTCCCCAGCCAGCAGGCACAGGCACAGAGGGAAAGGTGGGTGCCTTTGGTGTGGGAATGTGCTGATGGGTGTGAGTTTTGGGGAACCGGGCCAGGCATGGAAGCCAGACTGGAGAGAGGCTGAGGCCATTGCGTGGGCTGAGCTGGGCACAGCACCTCACAGCTTGTACTAGTGAAGAAAACGTTGACTCCAGCCCTCTGTGGAATCGTGCCATTTGAAAATGGGAAACATTTCTATGGTTGTCTCTCTCATGTACTTATTTTTATTTTTGGTATTGAGCCATTAAATGACTGAGCACTGAAATTTTTCAAAGTATCCTAAAAATAACTTTTACAAATGCAAACCTACCATCTGGCACAGCCGGTCACTGACTATAGGCCGCAGAGGGTTTTGCATGAGGCAGCAGAGCAGCTGAAGTCTGGTCACTGTTATTACAGCCCTTTGAGCGGAGAATGTGGTTTTAAATCATACGTTAAGTGCATGGACCAAATTTAAACCATCTCTGTGTGTGCATGCATGCACTTTTAAAAAATATGTTTATTAATTTGAGAGAGCGAGAAACATTAACTGGTTGTCTCCCATACGGCCCCAACCAGGGATTAAACCCACAATCTCAGTATGCACCCTGACCAAGAATCAAACACCCAACCTTTTGATGTATGGGACGATGCTCCAACCAACTAAGCCATTTGGCCAGGGCACATGTGTGCTTTCTTTCTCTTTTTAAAAAGATTTTATTTATTTTTAGAGAGAAGGGAAGAGAGGGAGAAAGACAGAGAGAAGCATCAATGTGTGGTTGCCTCTCATGCACCCCCTACTGGGGACCTGACCAGCAACCCAAGCATGGACCCTGACCAGGAATCGAACCAGTGACCCTTTGGTTCACAGGCTGGCACTCAATCTACTGAGCCACACCAGCTAGGGCAGTGTGCTTTCTTAATAGTAAAGGAAATTTAAGGAAATAGAGAAACTTTTAATATACTTACATATTCTAGATAAAATGTCTCATATCCAAGTCTCAGACTGATTTTCCATATTACATACATACTATGTGTATTTGCATGAAGAAAATAAGAAATTTTAAAGTTACTTTTATATTTTAAATATTTTCCCAAACATCTACACTTTTAAAAATCCTGTGTGTTCAATACTATGTGCTCAACAGAAGAATGTAGTTATATTTAAATTAACAAAAACTAGACTCAGAAGAGGACTTAGCCTAAGTCATAGCATGCCTCAGGGGCAGGGCCTTCTCCTGGTAACTTTGGAGGCTGCTTAGCAGTATATATATATTTGAGTGCCAGCCTGTGAACCAAAGGGATGTATATATATATATATATATATATATATATATATATATATATATATATATCTTTTTACTGATTTTTAGAGAGAGAAAGGAAAGGAGAAAGAAAGAATAAGACAGAGAGGAAGAGATTGATTTGTTGTTCCTCTTATTGATGTATTCATTGGTCGATTCCTGTATGTGCCCTGACTGGGGATCGAACCCACAACCTTGGTGCATCACACGATGCTCTAACCAACTGCACCACCCAACCAGGGCAGCTGTACATTTTTCTTTGCTTTCAACACATGCCTGAGGTTCATCTGCTGCAGGAAGTGGGAAGTGGGAAGGGAGACGAGGAGTTCAGAGGCAGAAGAAGAGGGGGCTTCATCCTCTTCCAAGGGGATTTTAGACTCTAATAAAATCAGTTGTCAGTTTCTACACATCGTATTATCTGCTACAATTCATGCATGTGGGCTTAAACCCCCAAATTTGGTAAGTGTTTGTGAGAATTCCTATCTTTTAGAAAAGAAAGGTAGAGGCTGGTCAGGGTTGCCATTCCAGACCCTTTCCCAATACCCTGCACTTGCAACTGGAGATTTAAGCATGCCGTCATTTTCTTGTAATTGATACATTTGCCTGATACGGTAAAGCCTTCAGGTGTGGCTTGGCGAGCAAGAGTGTCTGTACTGTGCTGCTCTCCCACAGTTATATGGGGGAAAGTGATCTAAAGATCTAAACTTTGCAAAAGATATTAAATTTTTTTTCTAACTTAACAAAGATTCTTTCCGCTCCCTCGACTGATCTAAATAACAGATGGGGAAACTGTAATGATGCTCTTGTTTACCCAAGGTTCATAAGGGATTGGCATGCAAAAGCGCAATTTTTATCCCAGCAAATAATAAAGCAAGCCATAAATCGTATTAGGCCTCTCACAATCCAGGTAAAAGTAGTTTTTAATATGTGAAAATTATCTGTAAGAAGTTGAACAATTTGAGATTTCTCGGGGAAAGTGGAAACATCAGATGCTCTGTGATAATAATCATGCTGTGTTAAATGGAGTGAAATCCAATTTCATCGCAGGAAAGTGTTATAATTCAGTCTGCCTCTGAACTTGAAAATGGTGTTTACCCACCTGGAATATGAATTGGGGGGCAGGTTCTTCAAACTTAAAACAACTCTGTAAAATAATAGTCAATCTGATTTATGTTGACTTCAGTAGGTGCTTCAAGTCGCCCGTTGCCCTCACCCCTCTGTCCTGAAATGCACAGGGGCAGGATAGGGGGGGCGTGGTCTGAGCTGCATCCCAGCAGGTGCTGGCAGACCCCTGCTCGCTCCGCCCAGAACCCAGGTCTTCCTGTGCAGAGTGGGCACATGGCCACCACCGGATGGGATGGTGGACCCGTTGGGCTGCAATGGGCATCGGTCGAAGGACAGTTTGGGAGTGTGGCGAACTGAGGAGGAGGCCCAGCGTCCGCCAGCGGGCGGTGACTTTTGTCCCTGGACCTAAGTGGAGGCAGCTCTCCCCCTGCCGAGCTGGGTTCCAGGAGCTGAGGCAGTAGTGGATGTTCCCCCAAATTCTGTTTATGATCCTTTGACCTTGACCTAGGGAGATGAGGCACGGAGACATGGATGAAAAAGGAGAGGGCGTTATTCTCTGTCGCTTGATGAATACATCTGGGCGCAGAATACATTATGAATCCAAATCATTTCCTATGAATAAACATTTTCACAGGAAAATGATAGACTATCGTGAACATTCCTTCCCAGATAAGAACAGTTAGGCCTGCGTGGCTGAGCTCCCTCCCTCCCACCCGTGTCTGCGGAAGAAGTGAGCTTGTAGAAGGCCAACCCACCTCCTGCCTTCCGAGGCCGCAGCCTCAGAGCCCATGCCAGTCGGGTCCCACTGTCCTGCAGGGAGAGACACTGCTCCGGGACTTCAGTCCGGTGGAATGACGCCCTCAGCCCACAGCAGCCGATTTGTCCCTGGAGTAGGAGAGATGGGTCTCCAGGAGACTGCTGGGCAGCTGTGTTGGAAGCTGCACCATCCCACCCCGCTGTGTGGCTCGCCGGGGACCACGAGACCCTTCTGTTGGGACTGCTGGGGCTCAGCTGGTATACCTCTCTCACTTTGCACCCATACGCCTGTTTGTTAGGCTTCCCTTTTCTTAATTGTTTTTAATTAACTGATTTGAGAGACAGAAAAAAAACACATTGATTTTTGTTGTTCCACCCATTCATGCATTCATTGGTTGACTCTGCATGTGGAATTGAACCCACAACCTTGGAGAATGGGGATGACACTCCAACCAACTGAGCAACCAGGGCAGAGCTCCATGCCCACCCCCTCCTTTTTTAAATTCCTGGTTGTTTTATCCAACTGAACTTGAGAGCAAGCACAGAGGAGCCGTACAGGGCACATGTCTGCATCAGCTCCGGCTGCGGTGATCAGATCCCTTCGCGGGCCGGCTTTAACAACAGACGTGTCTTCTTACCACCCTGGACACTGTTAGTCCAAGGCCCAGTTCTGCCGAGGGCCTTCCTCCTGGTGTGCAGACGGCCGCTTTCTCAGTCTGTCCTCTGGTAGCTGAGAGTGAGATCCTGTGTCTCTGCCTCTTTGCATGAGAGCGCTCACCCCATGGGGGGCCCACACTCACAACCTTGCCTACTCTGTCCGATTCCGTCTCAAAGGCCTCACCTCCACAAGCCCTCACACCGGCGACCAGAGTTTCAACATACACGTTTTCCGGAGTCGGGGTAACAGTCTTCTGCAGGAGTCCCCCGTACATGAATCCGGAGACCCTCTTCATTCACAGCTGCAGAATCCATCCAACACCCACCTGTTGCAGACCACTGGGGAGACAGACCCAGGATGCTGAGAGAAGAATGGGTTTACCTTTTGCTCCCATTCAGGGTTTTTATGTATATTTCCCATAAGTCGTAAACCTATTGGATGTAATGTGCCATGTTCATTCTAGGTAAATTGTTACATTTTATATACAATCAAACGGGTGAAGTTATTTCACTTGAAAGTGTGATTTTTTTCCCCCTCTTTACATAAATAAACAGCTCCCAAATCTTTGCACAATTGATACACCAGGAACCAGGCTAGTTATGGTACCTGCCCTGCGCAGTGGGTGGGGCTCAACTGTTATCAACAAAGAAACGTGCAAATCTGCAAGAATTTGTGTGAGTTTGTTTGAGCCAAAGTGGCAACAATTACTGGGAGGCAAAGCATCAACAAATTGAGAAAAAGCTCCAGAGAATGGAAGTTTTGCACCTTATTTTATACGTTGAAGGAGGAGGCCTCAGGGGGGTTATGAGAAATCCATTGGTTAGAGATTAGGGAGGCGGGAGAAAGCAAAGCAGGGAAACCTGGGATTGGATAACAAATAAAAGGATGGACAGACCCTTCTTTTCCACAGGCGGGCACAGGGTCGTTAACGGTGAACAGTGAATGCAATAACAACAACAAGGGGATTCGTGGTCTCCTTCTGGCGAGGTGGCTGTGCTTCGAGGGGTCCGAAAAAAGAAAATTACTTTGATATTGCACAGTTACTGTTATCAGGTATGTTATTGGTAGATGTTTAAAAAAAAAACCTCAACAAGCAAGCTCAATGAAGGCAGAGACTGGCTTATGTTAGGGTAACATACCAGCCCAGGATGTGGCTTCGCACCGTGACTGGCTTGTATTTGGGAAGCTTTCATTTCAGACTGCCCTGCGTGGTGACTTTAGGAGTCTGTGTATGTAAGGCCGCCACACAGCACCCCCACCCGGGCTCCGGAGCTGGTCAGCTTTAGGAGGGGGCCCTTTCTGTCTACACTGTGAGCGGTGTGGACGGCCCAGAAAATCTGCCCATGCTCTTGTAGGATGAGAGCCAAATCCCAGGTCTGGCAGTGACTCCACGTGACCCAATGCAGCGGGGAGATTATGTACTTATCCTGATAAACCACAGTTCAATTTAGACTCCTATCTTCAGACGGACACACAGAAAGCTGAGGTGTGGAAGGGAATTTTGCCTTCTGGGAGCTGGGTTTAGAAAAAAAGACAAACACCGATTTTCTCTTTCTCGCGTGGACATAGTAGCAACTTCTTTGTGGCAGAAGAACAGGACAGTCTCAGTTCTGCGGTCACCTGGATGACGACAGAAAGCCAAGGGCAGAGAAAACCGGCTGCTGGGCTCTCCCTTCATATTTTCATAGGTGACCCCTTGGCCAGACCAGTTCTGTAAGCCGTGCCTGCATCTTGCACTGTAGAACGTGTTTGTGCTGGGGCCAGAACCCCCCCGGATTCGCTGGAAAATTCGGCAGCCGTCCCAGCCTCCCCCGGCCCCTTCTCTGCGTCATTTTTGTGACATTATCTGTTGTGTCTTTCATTCCCGTTCACATTGTCGTGAGCCACCTCTTACACTCCCTGGACCGTAAAGATGTGTGCCAGCTTGGGGTGGGGTCCAGGATGCCATCCACGCCACCTGTTTATAAGTCCGCCCCTACCTCAAGCACACGGAGACATTTGAAAAGCGCAGGACCCAGCGGGCACTCTGCTGGGGTCCCTCAGGAGGGGCCGGTGGCTAGATCGGTCAAAGGTTAGGCCTCGTGGGGAAGTCCACAGCTGCCTGCAACTCAGTCGGGGTCCCTGCAGTGTGAGCCCTCGGCTGTGCTCGCTGTCCAGTGTGGACAGGTAGGTGGCCCTCGCCCGGGGTAGTAAGGCGATCAGACCCGCATGCGCTGCTGCTGGGACTAGATCCTCCGTGCAAGCTCTGCGGAAACAAGCTTGAAGGGGTCTGTAGGGGCATCTTCTTCAGCTTTGCTTTTCTGGCAGCCTCCCTTGAGTCGTCATGGTGCTCACACGCCGTCTTCAAAGTCTCACTGCCCTGCAGGGGCGGTGGTGTAGGATCGGGGACAGAGAGGTGAGAGGAAAGCTCAGAAACAGAAAGCTTCCTGGCCCAGCCTGTGGCCGGCAGTGAGACGGGCGTGAGCAGAGCGAGGACGGTGGGCTGGGTGCAGAAGGCCACCAGGGCGGAAAGCCCCCACCCAGGGTGACCTTTCCTCCCCGGGCACATCTCGGACCCCGTGGTTAGGCCGCCTGACATGTCCTGTCGGTGGTCATGCAGCTCGGACCCTCCCCTGGCCTCTTCTTTGCACGTCACTAGTCATGTGGGTGAGACCCCCGTAGAGGGGGAAGGAACTAGGGGGCCAGGGAATAGCCCTTTGGCATGAAGTCCCCAAGACAGTGGGGTCCTGACCCGCCTCTGATATGTCCAGGCCTCAGCTGTGTCTCGGCCCTGGCCCCAGAAAGGCAGCAAAACCAGACAAGCAACAGCGTGGCTGCCTTAGGACCAGCTGCCTTGACTACTGACTGCCTGCCCTGGCGCTGGCCAATCAGTGGAGACCACAACCCTGAAAGGACACAGCTGGAAAGCTGATGAGTGTTCCATTGAGATACTCCCCTGGGACCTCCAGGTAAAAACCCTGAAGCCGGAGGACCCAGTTCGGCTCCCTGTGGAGCAGCCCACATGTTTCCCCACCCCCTCCCCCCAGGGCCATTTTCCTTGCTTCTCTCTTCCTCCTAAGCTCTAGGGCCCTTTTTTGGCCTCTGTAACTTGTTTCCTGAGCCCATTTCTTCAATGGCTCACTTCTACCTCCATGACTTTCTAAATACACTTTCTCTTATAGTTTGAGGCTTGGGTTTGAATTCTTTATTTTTAAAGTTTTTTTTTTAAGAGCTTATTCATTTTTAGAGAGAGGGGAAGAAAAGGAGAAAGAGAGGGAGAGAAACAAAAATGTGTGGTTGCCTCTCATGCGCCCCCTACTGGGGACCTGGCCTGCAACCCAAGCATGTGCCCTGACTGGGAATGGAACTGGTGACACTTTGGTTTGCAAACCAGTGCTCAGTCCACTGAGCTACACCAGCCAGGGCTGGGTTTGAATTCTTACCCAGCCCGAACTCAAGTACTGAGGTTGCTAAACCGAGGTCTCAGTTGACCTCACCGGTCTAACACCTGGTGCCATTCTCACCAGCAGCAAATCACTCAGCGAGTCTGCACGGATCTGTCAGAAATCCAGAATTTCTGTTTCCCAGCAGGGGCCCCTGATTTCACTCCACAGGGGATGCTGGAACTCTGTTGACAGTTTCTGATGGAAAACGGCTAACAACATCCACTCTATCACACAGAGTCCTCAGCGCAAACTCGCCGGGCTTGTGCTTGTGTTAATGGCTCTCGAGAGTCCAGGGTCTGCTGTAACCCCTCGACATTGATTCTGGACTTGGTTGTGTGGTTGCTGCGGCCACTGGGTCCTATGCAAACCTGATATGAGAGGGGCCTTGGTGCATCTTTTTGATGCGAGCCTGCCTTCTTAGAGTGCCACCATGCCAAGGATCAGGTCTAAGCATCTTGAGAATTCAGACCCCACAGAGAGAAGCGGCCACCTCCTCCAGGGACCCCAGCATGCAGACTGAAAGCAGGCACTGCACCGATCTCAAACAGGAGTGTCCAAATCGACAGGCCAACCCATGGAAACGGGAGAAATAGTACCTGCTTGTTGCTTTCAGCCAACACAGTGAAGTGTGTGATTACACAGTAGGTCTCTGACACGCTTCTCAGTGGTTCATTCAATAGTTAATTAACAGATAACATTGCATATTCGATATTAAAGTGACAACATTCATGCCTGAGATTTAGAAAGCATTGTGTATCAATTATTGATTCTTCCAGCTAAGGAAGTTATTCACTAGACTTACTGGTATTACTTTAACCAAAAGAAAGTATTTTCTTTTTTTTCTTATAAACTCTGAATTGTATCCCCAACGATGTGCCTAAGTGGTTTGGGCATCATCTTGTCAAAGCCGAGTGTCACTGGTTCGATTCCCAGTCAGGGCACATGCCGGGGTTGCGTGCCTGGTCCCTGGCTGGGTGCAGAGTAGGGGCAGCCGATGGATGTTTCTCTCTCACATCGATGTTCCTTTGCCTCTCTTTCTCAAAACTTCACTTCCCCTCTCTCTAAAAAAAAAAAGTGAGTAAATAAGTAAAATGTTTAAGCTCTGAATTGTATTTAATTTTAGTAACTGGAGTGAAGGAGGTTCACAGGTGGGTTGCACATCCATAGCCTAGCCTACAAACTAATCTGCAAATTACTGTGAGTTTTTCAAATTCGAAAACTCACCATCTGAACATGGTGTGTGTCCTCCTCCCCACGGCTTGTACCTTGTAATTTTCTTTGTTGCCTGTTTTAAATGCTCCGGCTGGGGCCTTGCATGAAGCTCTGGGTATTACATTAGCAGACATCCCTGAATTATCACCCATTTTAAAGAGAAAGCACTCAGCCTTTGTTCATTCATGATGACTTTTTCTAGTTTGTTTTATTACTCAGGCTAAAGAAGATTAGTTATGTTCTTTGCTAAGAATATTTGTTATTAATTTCTTCAGCGATTGTGACAGTTTTATGATTACTTTCCTTTAATCTACTAATGTAGTGTAGATTGAACCACCTAACTGAGGCTTCCTGGGTACAAATGTCAATGAAAATCTAATTTCTTTCTATAAATCAGAAAGAAAGAGCCAATGGAATTTTCTACAGGATGTCATTTACAATTGGGTTGAAAACATACAGAGTACCTGGAAATCAATATAAAGGACATGTGAGCAATCTTAACACAGGAAATTATAAAGTTGCTGTGCGGTATGAAGAGCTAAATAAGTAAATACTAACGAGGGAGAGGACGCGTGTGGGTGATTAATTTACTTTGCTTTAAAATTCTATTTTACTTTGTAAAAAGGATGAGGCACCTCAGGCAGAGACTTGATTGATGATGTGAGGGCTTATGAAAAAAAATGAGCCCTGGCTGGTGTAGCTCAGTGGATTGAGCATGGGCCTGCTAACCAAAGAGTTGCCGGTTTGATTCCCAGTCAGGGCACAGGCCTGGGTTGCAGGTCAGGTCCCAGGTAGGGAGCGCATGAGAGGCAACCACACATTTTTGTTTCTCCCCCTCTCTTTCTCCTTCTCTTTCCCTCTCTAAAAATAAATAAATAAAGTCTTAAAAAAATAAAAGAATACTTCTCCTCCTGTCTTCTAAGTTCTTCTGGCTGGGCCACTCATCTCATGAACAGAAACCAGTGAACGGGGGAAAATAAAAATGTTAATACCTGTGGATAGGGATATAATACCTCCACATAGGCATGAAAATTCCAAAGACAGTGAAGCAAGATTGGGTATATGTGATAATTTTGGACATAAGAGAAGTGGGGGGTGGGTTGTTAGATTTCAGGAGTGAGGGAGCGGGCTTCCCAAGTAGCTGAGAAAGAACGGAACACATGTGACAGGAAAACCCCTAGTAGAAACCACGGGGCATGGGTATCCCGCCAATAGACACCCGCCGGAAGCCTTCTTGTGGGCCACACTTAATTCCCATTAGGGGAAGGCAGCATCCTAAGGCCTTGCTCCTGAAGCAGGTGTTTCTGTCTAAATCTCTTGGGCAGGAAAGGGGAGCGGGGGAGAGCCAAAGGTTCTTTCTGAGTCTTTTGTTTCTCAAAGAACAGCTTGCAATCAATATCCCGAAAGGCAACAACAGGGTGGCAGAATTTTGCTTCCCCTCCATGGTATTTAAGATTTTTGCTGGCAAGAAATTATTCTGCTACCTAGTGCTAACAAGCCAACGTTCATAATATTAATAAAAAGTCTGTCACGGCAGGGGGGGGTTAATTCCTTGCCCAGGCCTCCTCCGCTCCCTGGACACTCCCCTGCAATTTCTTTTTTTTTAGATTTTATTTATTTATTTTTAGAGAGGGAAGGGAGAGAGAAAGAGAGAGAAACATCAATGTGCGGTTGCTGGGGGCCATGGTCTTCAACCCAGGCATGTGCCCTGACTGGGAATCGAAACTGCGATGCTTTGGTTCACAGCCCGCACTCAATCCACTGAGTTACGCCAGCCAGGGGTTTGCAATTTCTTCTTCTTCGCAGTTACTGTGTGTGTGATTTCTGACATTGTCTGCAGTCCACCAGATGCTCCTCAAGGTGAAGGACAGTTACTTGAAAGGTGGTCCCCTGGTCTGTGTATTTCAGGGTGGTCGCCGAGAACTACAGGGACAGTTCATATTTTGGATGTGTCTACCCCGTGCTCTTGAACGTGGGCTTTTTGTAGCACCGGGATAGTCTTGTGTTTGCTAATAACTCAGCACCCACCTCTTCTCTGACTGTGAAAACATGAACAGAATCCTTAGCAGAAAACAACTAGAATTAGTTGAAAAGCAGTTCATCTGCCGCCGCCTCTTCCTCTGCTTTTTCATAACACAGTGTGCTTTCTTTTCAAATGGGGAATTCGAAGGTCTGGAATGAGGGCTCTAGCTTTTCGCAAAGGATTTCTATTAACAGGCAAGGACTGATAGGAGGCACGGGGCGGACAAGGCCGTGGAGAGGAGGAGAAGTGTAAGAGCTGGCTGAGTGAGAGATCGCAGGTCTGCAGCGCAACGGGCGGGAAGTCCGCCACGCCCACTTTGTGCCCGGGCTCCGTCTTATCGCAGCGCCGCAAGGCGGTAAAGGTTTGAGGTTGTTGGAATTGGCGGGTGAAACTTTTTATTTTATTTTATTTTTTAGTAAGACAATTCAAGAAACTGAATTCCTTCACTCCCTGTTACCACTCCAGGATTTACCCCTGGTCCAGGGCTTCTACGGAGTCTGCATTTGGAATGGTTAGGGTCAGGGTTTAGGGTTAGAGTTTAGGGTTAGGCTTAGGGTTTAGGGTTTAGGGTTAGGCTTAGTGTTAGGGTTTAGGGTTAAGGTTTAGGGTTAGGGTTTAGAGTTAGGGTTAGGGTTTAGGGTTAGGCTTAGGGGTTAGGGTTAGGCTTAGGGTTAGGCTTAGGGTTTAGGGTTTAGGGTTAGGCTTAGTGTTAGGGTTTAGGGTTAAGGTTTAGGGTTAGGGTTTAGAGTTAGGGTTAGGGTTTAGGGTTAGGCTTAGGGGTTAGGGTTAGGCTTAGGGTTAGGCTTAGGGTTTAGGGGTTAGGGTTAGGCTTAGTGTTAGGGTTTAGGGTTAAGGTTTAGGGTTAGGGTTTAGAATTAGGGTTAGGGTTTAGGGTTAGGCTTAGGGGTTAGGGTTAGGGTTTAGGGTTAGAGTTAGTCCTCCTCCTTTGATTGTAACGTGTCCACATTAGAAACATCCAAACTGTAAGAATTCGTATGAGTTTTTTTGAGCCAAACTGACAATTGCCGGGAAGCAAAACCTCAACAAGTGGAGGTAATGCCCCAGGGAAGGGCCATTTTGCACCTTATTTTATATAATAGAATCAAAGGAGGAGGCCTAAGTGGGTTACGTGAAGTCCACTGGTGAGAGATTAGGGAGGCGGGATGAAGCAAAGCGGGGAAACCTGTTGGATAAAAAGTAAAATGACAGACACATCTTTTACACAGGAGGGCACAGGGCAGTAACCATCAGCAATGAACAGGGTAACAATGACCACGAAGGGATTTGTGGTCTCTCCCTGGCAGGGGCCAGTGCTTTGAGGGGTTCGAAAAAGGGAAACCTGACATTCCACAGGTGTGACATCATAGTGTAAAAAGATAGCAGACAGGCCCCGTTAAGGTAAGATCAGCCTTTGCCAGTGAAAATACAGGACTAGGCATGACAACTGCCATGATCTGCTTTTAGTTAGAAAGCTTTTAATTTCAGTCCACCCTGTGGGGTTGTTTTCCGTCTCTGAGTTTGTGGGGCCGCCACGCAGGCCTCCCCTGAGCCAGTCAGGTTTGGTCTGTGGTCCCCTTTCTTCCACAAATGTATCGGGCAAGGTGTGAAACTACCACTCTCCAGAGCGTCTCCTCTGTCTCCTAGGGCTTTGCTTCTCGGCAGTTGTCGTCAATTCGGCTTAAACAAACTCATGAAAATTCTCTACAGGTTTAAATGTTTCTTACAACCGTGTGTTGGTGGAAATCAGCCACTGCATTGGATCCGTTCCTAGGGAAACATCCATAAGGGGGTGTATAGCATCCTACCCCCTTTTCATCGGGTAATTTATAAAAGAAGGTAGGAAAACCACTTTAAATCAAATGATTATTTCAGAGTGTCCTAAAACGTTCGTGGCTGCGGTGGCTGATTCGCTGTCACGTGGTTTCTGGGCTGTGCTGGGGCCCCCAGAGGCTGGCAGGTTGCCCCATCCCGGTTTATCCTTAAAGGGTTACACTGTTTCTTAGATGCCTCTCCTTCCCCACTAGTGGTTGCTCTGAATGGGAGAGGGAAAGAAGCTCCTCTTGGCAAAGAATATCCATGTATATGTACATGTATGCGTGCACATGTATGTGCATACACATGTGTATGTGTATATGCACCCATAGTGTGTATGTGTGCACATACACAATGCGTGTGCACATGTGTGTATGTATACACACATGCTGTGTATATGTGTGTGTGCATATATGTATGTGTGTATCCATGCATGTAGTGCACATAATGTGTGTACACGTGTGTGTGTGTGTGGTGAGCCCAGTGAGCACCAACATCATATTGTTTATCTAACAGATTTTAGCACAGCTCACTTCTAAGCCCCGCGAGGCCCTCAGTGTATACGTATCAGGTTGGATGGTTACGGAACTGAATGATCTTTCTAGGCTATGAAAAAGAGTTACAAACTGACATAATCCTTGACAGTTAATGAGGCATCCAGATGACGCTGCGTCTGTGAAATGAGTGGGAAGCACAGACTGGCAGCAACAAAGCTGACGATTCCTCGTCCCAGCACCAAGCATCAAGTGGCAGCCGCCGCACGAACACACCCCCTCCCTGGCTCTGGGTCCTGCAGGGTGGACCCCTCGAAGGCCGGCATCACAGCCCAGACCATGAAGATCCGTGGCAGAGACGCAGGAAGCTTGGAGGTGAAACCCACCTGGCGTGCTGGGAGGAGCTCAGTAGAAAGTCGCTAGTCCCTGTGGGCGCCCCAGTGCGCTCACAGCTGCCTGGACGAGGCCCGTCCCCTGAGGACTGGGCGGTGTCCCGATGACGTCTTGTTTGCACCAGAGGTGTGCTGCAGCCTGAACAGTGCCCCTCCCCCAAGTCCTCACTCTCAAGGGACTGTGTTTGGAAATGGGGCTCTTAGGAAGCAGTTATGGTTGAACTCGGGCAGAAGGTGGAAGTCCCGATCCAATTGGATCAGACGGATGGCCTTAGGAGAGGAGGAAGAGAGAGCTCTCCCTGTCTGCACACATGTGCCGATTACAAGCCACGTGAGGACAGGAGGAGAAGGCAGCCACCAGGCCCGGAGCAGACTGGCCCTCAGGTCTCTGACAACCAGCCCCCAACCCCCGAAGAAGCACATTTCTGTTTCTGAGAGAACCCCCTGCCTGTGGCATTTTGTTACAGCAGCGTGAAGGCACTAAGGCAGATGGCCGGACATTCCACAGATTTGTCAGCCTGGCAGGCAGACCCCTCTGTAGAGTGCGGGCAACAGTGCTCATCAACTAGAGGGCCTGTGTGAGCAGCAGGTGAAGTGCATGCTGCTGCCCCTTTAATTTTGTTGTGCATGGACGGCACGGTCCTCCTGGACACTGGACGTTGCCATTATAGCTGGAGGAGGGGCGGCGGGAAGGAGAGGATGGTGGGACAGGAGCTCAGGCCCTGTGTCTTGAGCACCTGGAGGAGTCGGTCCTCCATCCTGCACGTGATTTTAGAAGCAGCTTATCTCAAAGACTTTCCTCGGGTTTCTTCCAAACTAATGGCAGTCTTTAATCATTCATAAATTCCTTTCATAGAGGAACTCTTATTGCCAGTGGTTTCTGCAGCATTTATGCCAGTTCTCGGGAAGTTATAAGGTGGTGTAATTTACATTCTTGGACTTCCAGCTAATTGTATTGTGATACATTACCACGTCTTTATTATAATGCTAATAATGATGATTAGGTATGCAGGCGATGTCAGATTTAATCATTTAGTACTGATGTTTCAAAGCCTTTATGAAAAGCCCTAATGAATAGTGTTATCAATTACTTAATGATTTTTCTGAAATTTAAACATCAGAATGGCAGCCCATACAAATCCGCTGGGATCTCTCACGTACTCTGCAGTGTTGTCATCTCTGAGCTCCCTGCACTTCCCCCGAACGTAGAAGATCGCTCTGTACTGTGGAAAAACGGGCTGAAACGGCTCCTCATCCTGCTGTCAAATGGTGAAAGCAGCCGGCAGGGCCCTCGGAGCAAGACCAGCGCTGGCGCAGGCGCCGAGAGCCCTCCGCCAGGAGCCTGGTCAGATACAGCATCGAACTTTTCAGGCGATGATTGCCACCCACGACGAGCCACATGATCTGAGAAAGTTACTCCATAATTAGTTAATACATTAAAAATCTTATACCACATCCAAAAAAAATGGACCAAGAATAATTAAACAGCTTTGCTTTCCCCTGGATTATCTAAACAGATAATTTCTAATATTCCTGCCAATATCCTTAATACTTTCAAAGTAAACGGGAATGATGATTAGATTGTATTGGTCACAAAACGCCTACTTGAAGTCACTGAGATGAGTCTAAGGTCCAGCGACAGGCGGGTTCGAATGGAGCCCGACAGTGGCCGGTTCCACCAGCACGTGGGCCTGTTTGCGCTGTGGCGTCACCGTGGCAACCGCATCACCTGGCGCTACAGAATTTTCCACCACCATAGCCTTGCGGGGCACCACTGTGTGTGATGCCCATTGCCGACCGAAATATCATTATGCGATGCCTCACGACGCAGGAACAAACGGGACCCACAGCGCCTGGTGCCGCCTGCAGCTTCAGGAACTCGCTGAGTGTTTCAGAAGGTGCCCCCTACGAAAAGGGGGGGACGACTGTAACGCAATCTTCCGGTACCTCATTAACTCTACCTGAATGATAGTGCTGATTGGTGAGAAAATAGATTAAGGAGTTGTGGAAATGACCGAGAGTCATCTACCTAAAAATTAGATTTTTCTAAAATCTATCGCCAGAAGGTTGTGGCCACGTTGGGGGCTCTCCACGAACCTGCCGCAGCATGGATGCGGCACCTGCCTCCCTCCCTCCCTCTCCTTCTCTCTCTCTCTCCCTCTCATTAGAAAAAATACATCAATGTGTGGATATTCGGTAGAGTTTAATTCCAAGATGATGTGGCATACTCTTTACACTGATAAAATGAGTTGGGAAATAAAACGAATGTGGCTAAATCATATAATCATTACATGAATAATGACTTTTTACTTATGCGCTTCTTCCATTTACAAACGGAGATCAATGTCAAAGGTAAACAGACACATGAAGGACAAGGTAGTGACGTTCTCGGAAAGCCAGGTGTCGCCGATTATAAACATGGCAGCCATTAAAATAACCATGTCGTCTAACGTCTCTTTGAAGGAAACTTACCTACCAAAGCTTTCTTGGCTTCTTTATTTTTTTAAATGGGCTTTAAGTAATATTGAATTTGGGCAAATGTGCTAATTAAGGCATTTCTCTGGCTCAGTGCACTAGGATTCTCAATTTAGCAGCATTAGTTGCCTTGAATTAAAATAGCGACAGACCTAATTAGATAAATATTGTGGTTATCACGATCTGATCATTAAGCAGCAATTTGCAAAGGCCTGCCACGAGAAAACCATACACACACACACACACACACGAAAACCATTTCTTCTTGTTTTAAAAATGTGGGAAGGCAGCCTTGTCACAAAAATGGTGTGACCTGAATGTGAGGTGGCATTTGGCTTCAGTTCCGGAGGCATCGCATGCTCGGGGCACACCTTGGGGGCATTCGCCGTACACACACACACGTGTCTTTTAAATCGTCTCATATACACCACAGGCGTCCTCACGAGCCCCGAGCCTGACCGCTCAGTGAACCCTCCACTGTCCTGCTCTGATTCTCAGTCCCACGGCCCCTGTCCCTTCGGTTGCCCCGTCCGGTCCCCCTGCGCAAACACTCCCTGGATCCAATGGGTTTCCTGGCTCCCACCTCCAAGGATCATGAGCAACACCTGGTCCTGCTGTGGATTTCACCCCTGTAACACTTCCAGAAGCCATCTGATGCTGCAACCCCTGCTTTCCATTCTCAGTCTGAGAGCGCTTCTTCAAATACAACCCCAGCCATGATGTTCCAGATTAAAGTTGCCTCTGTTGAGAGGCAGGAAGGAATCCCCCACATGGACATGCCGCTCCAGGAAGCAGGGATAACCGAGGGAGTCTGGAACACAGAGAGAACCAGGACGGAGTGACTCCGCCGTCACCTGTGCGCATTTCCACTCCTTTTCCCTCCCACTGACGACGACAGACAGCTCTCCACTATTTGGAAAAGAGTTTCTGCCTCCTTGTTTCCCGATTGCCCGTCACTGTGGCTGTGGCCCTCCAGACAGCTGTGGTGTCTCCCCTGGGCTTCCCTCTAAATTATCTCCCAGTCCCACTGCTTCGGAAAGCAGCCATCCTCCTAGGAACAGGTCAGCAGAGCTCCCTTGGACCTTGTCCATCAGGCCGCTGCTGAAGCTGACGTGGTCTCTAGGTAGGCAGGCCAGCGAGCCTCTGTCTCCCACCCAGGACTGGCTGTCACGTGGTCCCAGATACACCAGTGTTGGCGCACATACCCAAGGAAGGAAGCGTGGGTGTCTCCCAGCACCGCCTCAGTACACGTTAATCCTGTCTCAGTTTCTGTACCTGGGCTACATGGCCACACACAGGTCTGGCTTGCGGCTCTAGTCACATCAGCTGGCGCTAAGAACAAGGCAAAATACTCAGATCCGGGATCTGTAGCGAGTTTGATGGTCCCACTGGAAACAGAAGAGTTTTAAGTGAGAAGGAAGGACAGAGGAGATTGGCTTCGTAGATTGTGGAGACAGGAAGGGCCCTCCAAACCTCAGTCACTGAGGAGCATGTCCATCCAGCAGGGAACCATGGCAACCGTCAGGACAGACTGACAAACCCATGTTCCGGGTGAATGTCCAGCGAGGGACCCGTGTTGTGTGCCCCAAGGAGTGAGAACCCGGAATGTCATTATTCCACAGAGTGGAAGGTAACTCTAGACAACACAGAGGAAGACTGCATGCACCACGGAGACAGGCGACAGATGTGAGGTGGGTCCTAAAAGGGACAGGGTCCCCAGGTCTTCAAGTAGATGCATTCGGGGAGAAGTCCTGGAGAAATTCTTGAACCCGAATGTTCTGGATTACAGGGGGATGCCTGTAACCGGTAGGGTTTCTCAGAGTCACACGTATGCTCTGAGGAGGTTTCATTCCAACTGTGTTGATCAGACAGCTGTCACACAAAGGCAGGACCAGGGCTTGGGTCAGGCACACGCTCCTCACTCATCAGGACAGAAGGCCCGGTGAGAGAGGGCTCAGATGGTGGCGAGGTTGCGGGATGTCCTCCTTGGGACTTCACTGGAGTTTGGGTCCTCACGCACCCCACGCCGGCTCAGGCCGGTTCACAGAACTAGCATAACTGGCTCGCTGGACCGTGGATCCAAGTGCAGAATGCCGGTTCTGTCAGCCAAGAAGGAACTGACCCCCCAACCCCGTCCCCAGCGGGAGGGGGAGCTGTGGAGGCTCCCACATCAAAGCACAGCTCACTGTTTCCCAAAGGGATGGGCTTGGCCCTTAGGGAGGGGATGGGTGGCTATTGAGGGTGCCCCGGGCAGTGCTCCCCTGGGTGCTGGGGGGCCTGGCACAGAGAGCTGAAGGGTCCCTGTGCCCTCTGCCACTGTCCTGCCTTCACCTCATGGCTCACCACCCCACCCTCGGTGCTCCAAGGCAGCTGGTTGGGTCGCCTTGTTCTGGGGTCAGAGAATCTGACAGTGGGAGAACTTGCACAGGGCAAGGCTTTCCCAGGGGCTTCCTATGGCTGCCAGCTGCCGTTCCCTTTGCTGCCAGTTAGAAACCCGCGCCTGTGAAAACAAGAGCCTTCTCTGGCGAGGCTCTTCTGGGGAGGCCACTCAGGGCCCCCATCCGTGTGTAGGTGCTCGGAGTCTCAAGGTTGCAGGGCCACGCCTGGTAGTCAGGCCCCTCCCGGTTCCAGACCGAGGGAGCTCGCTTCTAGGCAAAAAGGCAGGAGCTCGATTTCCAGCTGGCTGGCGAGCCTGGGGCCCAGGCTCCGTCTGCACTGTGCCCCGGGGTTGTCTTTGCCATGCAGTGGAACAGGCAGGAAAATTGCCCCTCCATGCTGGGCTGCGTGCCGCTTCTTTCATTTCCAGCCTGTCCACAGAGCTCAGTTCCGCTTTGGGGAGAGGAATAAATACGGACTGGTGACATGTCAAATTTCTTGCTTTGAATGGGGTCATTCACAGAGGTCTTATGATTTTCCAGTAGACTTATTTCCCCATAATGAGAGATGTGACCTAATCTAATGCTTGAAATTAATTTTCCGAGTTGTTGAGTATATTCTCTTTGCTTTGAAGACTCTCCAGGTTTCTGTGCAGAACTTGTTTTTCTGTGGTTCTCCGGTCCTTGTAAAAACTGCAGAGACCTTGCACCCGATGCGTGGGTTGCAGCTGCCCACGGCACCCAACAGGTGGCTGGGGAGACAGCGTCAGGTTGGGGACCAGCGCTGGGGAGGGAATGCCAGGGCAAGACCAGCCAAGGGGGAGGGAGGGTCTCTCCGGAGGCCACTGCCAGCAGGGGCCCCAGGAAGGCCTGGAAGTGCACGAAGAACTCGCTGCAGAGCTGAGGCAAGGGGCCTGCGGGATGGGGCTTAGGGCAGTGGGGACGGAGAGGAGGCCGTGGAGCAGGAGCACAGCCAGGGGGCGCTGCAGTGCAGCGCGCGCCACCGCGGAAGGACTGCACCGTAAGTGCT